>PVJX010002205.1:0-105630 GCA_004027295.1 Dolichotis patagonum | reverse complement strand
AGTGAGGTTGACTCAGGGTGCCGGGAGAACAAGGAACTCTTCCTGTCTCTGAGGGGCAACTGTGATCCTGCCTGTGTATGGGCTGAGAATCAGACATCTCGTATTGTCCTGTCCCCCATCCCGCATGCCCCCTCCCCCTCCTCCCTGCCTAGCAAGTGGGAGCCAGTGAACTACACATCTTGCGAAAAGATTGCCTATGTTATTTAGTATGAGCTCTCCACGTGCAAAGATAAGGACAACCATTTGGAAGAAAACGTGACAATATGACCGATAGTGGGGATCTCTGGTTGTCTAGCTTTGAAAAGAAGAAAAGCCAAAACAAAACAGAAAATGGGCTAAGACATCATTCGTTGTGAGAATAGGTATTGGGGCAGACAGACAATTCTTATGTCCCATTCTGTTCTGTTTTGTTGTGTTTGATTTTGCTCCCTTTTGAAATAAAATAAAAAAGTTAAAAAAAAACACCTCACGTTGGAGTTTAGTCGCTATTGTGAGATAGCAAGGTAGTGGAAATCTAATCTGACCATGTTTAGAGGTGAGGTCTTATGGGGTGATTAGGGTCATCAAGTTGGTCATCTATGATTGAATTCTGGTGACTATAAGAAAAGGGACAGAGACCAGAAGACACACATACACACACCCTTATCTTTGGCTTATAATACCCTGTGCTCCCTCAGGACTCTGCCAACAAAAAAGGCCACCACCAAATATAACCCCTTGATCTTGCATCTTTGGAACTATGAACCAGTATAAAACTTTTTTTGCACAACTCACCCAGTCTGTAGTATTGTTAACAGAAAATGGCTGGGCATGGTGGTGCAGGCATGTAATTCCAGCACTGGGAGGCTGAGTAAGGAGAATCATTGCAAGTTTGAGACCAGCCTGGGCTACAAAGTGAGCTCAAGGCCAGCCTGCACTACATAGCAAGACCCTTTCTCAAAAAGACCAAAAGCCAAAACAAAACAGAAAATGGGCTAAGACATCATCCGTTGTGAGAATAGGTATTGGGGCAGACAGACAATTCTAAACCCACTTGTCATGGAGTAACAGATAATTTGACTATACCTTCAGTGTCAGTGTCATTACCTGTAAAATGGTGAGGTCAGTTCCTGCCTGGTGCCTGTGGGCATGTGCCCATAGCAGATGACCAATGAATAGTGCTCCTCTTACCATTAGCTTTACCAGGTCCAACCTCAAAGGGTGATGTTCTTTTTGTAAATTCTCAGTGCCCAGGAAATAGCTATGTTCTTGAACTGGTGACAAGGCCCTGGCCAGCTATTCTGGCTCCTGCTGTGAAGACTAGCTTTAATCTTAGCTATGTAGAAGTGGAAACTCCCAGGATATCTACTGATCCTTCAGAGAAGTTAAGTTCTTTATTCTGCCTTGCTCTTTAATTCTCTCTCTCCCCACAGACCCCAATATTTGTTTGCAACAGTGAAGTGGCCTTATGCCATGAAATTGCAGAATCAACCCATGGGCCCTTAATAGGCCAGACTGTCTTTCCTTCCTTCTTTCCTTCCTTCCTTCCTTCTTTCCTTCCTTCCTTCCTTCCTTCCTTCCTTCCTTCCTTTTTTTCTTCCTTTCTTTCTTTCATTTGTTTGTTTTTGTTTTTTGAGACACTATATAGTACAGGCTGCCCTTGAACTCACAGCAGTCCTTGTGAGTGTTGGGATTACAGCTGTGCCCCACCATGCACAGCTCCCTAACAGTCTTTACCACCAGCCACCCTGTCACCCATCCTCACGTTCCAGGATGCTCCCTTCCTTTTCATCATCCCAGGCCTTAAGATGTCCAATGGTATCAGGACCTCTTCTTACAAGTCTGACCATCAGCACATCCAAGTTTGTATCTACAATCCAACCTTCTGCCACCCTAGTGGTCTTGTTTCTTCATAGCTCCATTTTGAGGGGTCCAGGCTGGGTTTGTGTAGCCAGGAGCAGTGGAAGGCTAAGAGAGATATTTGGATACACAGATGGACATTATTACCCTGGCTGGAGTGTGCTCACTGGATGGCAGGGCAGCAGGACATTAGCAGGTAGCCATCGACTCATGGTAAAGCCTTCTCTTTTTCAATATATCACTGATTCCACTTCTGTTCCTTTCTATTCCCTGGCTGTCCACATTAACATGCTTTATATACAGCCTTAATACGCCTGTCTTTTGTTGTTGTTGTTCCAGGGATCAAACTCACGACCTTGTGCTTGCCAGGCAGGTGCTTATGCCATTGAGCTATATCCCCTTTGTGTTTTTTGCAAAATTCATACTGTTCCTTCTTTTGTCTTTTCCTCTCTTTCTCCTCTTCTTTTTTTCCTTCCTTCCTTCCTTTCCTTTCCTTTCTTTCTCTTCTTTCCTTTCTCTTCCTTTCTGACAGGGACTTGAACTTCTGGGCTCAAGTGATCTTCTCATCTCAGCCTCCCACATACTGTAGCTAGCACTGCAGCTGCATAGCACCAGGCCTGGGTGAAATGCAGGCTATTGTTTGGTGAATGTGGTTTTAATTTGTGTAGTATGTTGGCCAGATTTTTGTTACTACAATGAACACCTGAGGTAATAAAATTATACAGAGGAAGGGTTTATTTTGGTTCACAGTTTTACAAGTTTTAACCCATGACTTTTGAGTCTGTAGCTGCACATCATGGTGGGAGCATATGAGAGAGCAAAACTGTTTACCTTGTGGCCAGGAGTTCAAAGAAAAAGAAAGGGACCAGAGTCCCACAATTTCTTCAAGGGTTAGGGTTAGACATGAAGACTTCCTACCTCCACTAGACTTTACCACCTCCCAGCAGTGCCACCACTGGGACCAGGACTTTGCCACATGGACCTTTGGGGAACACTTCAGATCCAAAGTGTAGCACATAGAGTAATATAAAGCTCATTTCTTTTTTTTTTTAATTTGTAAAGCTCATTTCATCCTTCCTACCTTCATTCCTCTCTCTGTCTCTCTCTCTCTGTCTCTCTCTTTCTGTCTCTCTCTCTCTCTCTTTCTCTCTCTCTCTCTTTCAGAACTAGGGGTTGAACTTGGAGAGTTGAGCTATATCCCCACTCATTTTTTATTTTCAGACAAGGTCTCACTAAGTTGCCCAGGCTGGCCTCAAACCTATGACACTCTTGTTTAGCTTCCTGAGTAACTCGGATTACAGGTGTGTACCACCACAGCTCATTTCATTTACTTTATTATGCAGTTCTGTTTAGGATTTCCTCCTGGTCTATGTACATCTAGTTCTTTGTCTCTAACTGCTCCATAATATGTACTTAAGGCTGTATTCCCTGCATTTTATTTACCTTTTATTACTCTCTGAAGATGACCAATCAATTTGTCTCCTAGTCTCCACTGCTTCTACATCCTTAACCATCTTTTAAAATTTTTTTATTCTGAGGTTCTTGCCAACTCGATAAATTGCCCAGACTAGGCTCAAACTTACAGTCTTCTTGTCTGAGGCCTCCCAGAATGCTGGGACTACCAGTGGCTGAATATCTTCTTACATGGTCTAAAAAACTATGTGAAAATCCCCATGTTATATACCTCAAAGGGTTTGCTGGTGCATAGGACCATCTGTGTGTTTAGTTCCACTGTCTGCCACTAGGCCATTTCTCAAGATGCCTGAATTTGATAACACATTCCCACAAGTGGTACTGGAGGAGTTTCCATCTGCCAGGACCTTACCAATACTCAGTTATAGAGTTTTCTTATTGTTTTGCCAATCACTCAGGTGCATTACAGTTGCTTTTTTTGTTTGTTTGCTTGTTTTCTTAATTTCTATCTTTCTTTCCTTTTTTTTAGTTTTAGTTCTTTGAGACAGGATCTTGCCACATGATTCCGGATGGCCTTGAACTCACAGTGTGCCCCAGGCTGGCTTTGAACTTGTGGCAATCTTCCTGCCTCAGGCTCCCAAGTGCTGGGTTCAGTTTCTATTTCATGGATTCCAAGTAAGTTTAATGATTTCCAGTACCATCTAGGCCTTCACATTTTGTGAATTTTCTCCATATTTTTTGCTTGCTTTTCTATTGAGGTTTCTTTTCTTTTTTTTTTTTTTTCTCCTTTAACGCAAGAGTTCTCATATATGCTAGGCTCAATCACTTTTCAGGCTTATATTACAAGTATCTTCCAGTCTACCATCTACTGTTTTAACTTTCTGATGACATTAAAATAATTTGCTGAATGTGGTAGCTCATGCCTGTAATACTAGTAGTCAGGAGGCTGAGGCAAGAGGATCACCTTGAGTTTGAGGTTAGCCTGGGCTACATAGTGAGTTCAAAGTCAGCCTAAATTACACAGTGAGACCCTCTCTCACAAACACACACACACACACACACACACACACACACACACAAAATTAGCTAATATTTTGGCCCATAGCTTTAAGAAGTTTTTATTTTCCCAAGGTATTCTCTTATATTTTCTTCTGTTGATGTTTGAGTTTTTGTCACATTTATGTCTGTGATACATTGGAAATTTGGCTTAATACTTATAAGATGTGGGTACAGATTAATTTTCTGCATATAGCTTCCCCACAAAGAATATGTTAATATTCAATAATCAATCTTTCCCCATCAGTGTGTATATATTGCTGATTCTGAATTCTTTGATTTTTTTGAAACAGGTCTTACTATGTAGTTCAGATTGGCCTTGAACTCCTGGTAATGCTCTTGCCTTAGCCTCTCACGTGCTGGGGTTATAGATGTGTGCCACCACTCCCATCTTGAATTTTTTTTTCTAGTGTCAGAGATTTAATCCAGGGCCTTGTACATGTTAGGCAAGCCCCTTGCCACTGAGCTACATTCTCAGCCTCTTTCTATTTTATTTTGGAGACAAGGTCTGCTAAATTACCCAGCTGCCCCAATAGCTAGGATTACAAGTATGTGCTGTCATGCCTGGCATGAATGTTTTATGAGGCAAATCAAGTACAGTTAAAGAGGAAGCAAGATCAAGGCTGAGCCCCTGGTCACTTAACCTGGAGAAATTGGAAAGATCAGGAAGAACCAGAAAATATTAAAGACAGTGAGGTTCTAAGAATTACTGAGAATTAGCTATATTTTAACAAACTGATCCTTTCATCAATCTGCCATCTTGACAGTTCTAGTTTTGAGTTTGCTGACATTCTGTATTTTGTTATTATTGCTTTTTATTTTACTGATTTCTGCCATTTTTTAAAAAATTAATTTTCTTATTTATTTGGTATTGCTGTTTCTTCTTTTCCAATTTATGGAGTTGAACGCTTAGATCAAAATTTTCAAATTGTTCCTAGTTTCTAATAAAACTATTTTAAATGTGATTTAACTCTGTTTCTCAAATATTTTTGTTTAGTATTTTTATTATTCTTTAGTCCAAATAATTATTTTCATTTTTTGATGCCAAAAATTGAATCCAGGATTTCACACAAGCTAAGCATACACTTTACCACTGAGCTATACTCCTAGCCCTAATTATTAAAATTTTTCTTTACTTCCACTTTAACTGAAAGATTATTTAGTAGTTTGTTGGAGTGGGAGTTGTTTTATAATACATAGGCTGCATCTTCATGATCCCTTTGTAATACATTTCAAAATTTATTCCATTTTACTGGGCATGGTAGCAGATGCCTGTTTTCCCAGCATGCAGGAGGCTGTGGCAGGAGGATTGCCATGAGTTCGAGGTCACCCTGAATTACATGGTGAGTTGCAGGCTACCCTGAACTATAAAATGAGACACTGTCTCAAAAAAAATTCCATTTGACAGGGAATTATAATCTGAATGTCATTGATTTCTTGGATTTATTGAGTCTTAGATACTATCATGGTCAATTTTTACAAATTTTCCATGCATGTATTTTCTGCTTGAGTATATTATTAATGCATATAATAATGTTTTGCATATACAACTTCTCTTTATGTGTTATATTTTAATTTTTCTGATATTAAGATTGCTACCTTAAAAAGAAGATTGATACCTTACTTTTATTTTTGGTTACATTCCCCTAATGTATTTTTTCTTGCACTTTATTTTTCCATTATATAATGCGCTCACCTGTTTGGTGGGTGCTGGGAAAGGAGTTTGGAAATCGGAAAGCAATGTCCTCTCTGGTTTCAACTGTGTTTCCACTGTGATCCAACTGTGATCCCTCATTTCAGCTCCTATCAGGACACAGGACAGGTGAAGAGTAAAGGGAATCATGCCCACTCCCCATAGGCTGTGTATGGTGCTTTTCTAGGATGTGCGGATATGGTGGACATCCATTATCCTTGGCCCAGATTGATGTCCTGTTGTGTTGCATGTAGATGACCCACAAGGTCATCTCTCAGAGTCCGAGATATGAACACACAGTATTCCTTGAACACTGCAACTCAAAGGCAAAATTTTGGACATTCTCAGCAGGGCCACAGATGACAACACAAAACCAGTCTTAGTTGCATATGCAACCAATAATCCCTCTAGGATGAGGTATGAGGGTTACTGTGAGTTCAAGGCCAGCCTGGGCTATGTACCGAGTTCAGGCCAGCCTAAATGACATAGGAAGACCACACCTCACAAAATAAAACAATAACAACAAAAGGATGACAACAGAAAAAGAATGCACTAGATTCAACAAGTGAGTTAAATGAGACTGTTGCCATAGAATCAATGGATAAAGAGAGAATGATAGTAAAAAAACACACACACAAAAAAAAGATGATGATGTGGTGCAAGCAAGAATTCTGAGAAGCACAGCCTCTGGGGCAAACGACATTTGGGGTAGAAAGGGGAGGCTGAAGTTAAAGAAGCCTTTTGTTTTTATCAACACCAGAGAGTGTTTGTATGGTCTTTGAAATTACTCAACAGAGATGGCCAGATTGCTGATAGAGGAGATGCAAGTGGGTTCTTGTTCCTTAGAATCAGGGAAACACCACCTGCATCGTTTCCAGAGAGGAAGGTGGAAGGCTGGGGGCAGATGTGGGTAAGTCTATAGTTTGGCTGATATTAGTTTTGGTTTCAGTTAGGCATGGTGGTATATAGCTAAGGATGAGGCAGGAGGATCACAAATTTAAGCCCAGTCTTGATAACTTAAACCCTTGTTTCCCTTTTATTTTTAAATACTTTTTAAAAATACTTTTTAAAAATTTGTACTTAAAAATAAGTATTTTTAAATACTTTTTAAAAATTTGTATTTGTACATGTTTGCAGTACATGCTGGGTGACATTCATTGTGGAGAATTGGTACATGTACATAACACATCTCAATCCACTCTGCTCCCCTTTTTGGAGGGGTACCAGGGATTGAACTCACGACCTCAAGTTTGCCAAGCAGGCAATTATGCTGCTGAGCTAAATCCCCTGCCCTCTGATCCCCATTTTTCTTTTCTTTCCTTTTTTTTGTTTTTTGGTACTGGGAATTGAACTCATGACCTTGTGTTTGCCTGGCAGGCACGCTGAGCTAAACTCCTGGCCCTTTTTTTTCCCCCCCAGAATCAGATTTATTTTTGTCTTTATCAAAATAATTAAAAACACAAATTTGATTTTATTTTAGAGACAGGGCCTCAGTATGTAGTTTAGGCTGACCTAGAACTCATGGTAATCCTGCCTGTCTCCCAAGTTCTGGAATTAAAGGTATGCACCACCATGCCTGGCTAAAAACACAGACTAACCAGACTAACAGGCCAAAACACATATAACACACATGAAACAATTATACTATACATGTGACTATCATGTCACACTTTTTGACACATTGGCCATGCTGGATTACAGTAACTTTTTCTTCTTTTTTCTTTATTGTCTCTTTTATTTTACATTTTATTTACATGTTGGGGTTCTCATATGAGAGACACCATGTGAATTTAAGTTTGTGTCTAGTTCATTTCACATTATGGTCTCAAGGTGCACCCATTTTCCTATAAATGACTCAAATCTATCTCTTTATGGTAGAATAGTATTTCATTATATATATATATATATATATATATATATATATATCACATTTTCTTTATCTATTCATCTGCCAATGGATAAAGTGTTTCCTAAATTTAGCTATTATGAATTGCTATAAACGTGGATATACATCTAGCACTCTAATGCCAATATTTAGCTCTTTTGGAAAGATGCTAGAAGGGGAATAGCTGGGTTAAATGGAACTTCTAGTTTTGTTTTTTGAGACATATTCATACTATTTCCATAGTGGTTGTAGTAGTCTATACTCCCACCAACAATGGAGAACTCTCCCTCCCCCTGTCACCCACCTGAGAGCCCATTCAAAAAAAGGGGCGGGGGCACTGGTGATGTAGCTTAGTGCAAAGGCCCTGGGTTCACCCACAGTACAAAAAAATTTTTTTTAGTTTTGGTTTTCTGTTAAGAGGCCTGAGAAGTAATATGGTGGTCCCTTCAGAAAGTAGGAGACATACCCTCATGGAGAAAAGGACAGGCTGCTTGGGAGTGTGAAGGGCTCATTTTAAGTTTTTGGTTAAGTGTTTCAGTCTGGCTGGTGGTTTCTCGTGTCCAAGGAGAACTGTGAGACCCATCCAGGCTGTTTCCTCAGGCGATACAATGCTGAGAGACAGGGAGACAAAACAGGAGCACTTGTCCATGCATATAATGGGGCAGTGTGAGACGACTTAGAGGAGAAAAGCAAAAGTCCCATAGGGACCACAGGGCAGAGGCATGCAGGGCTCAGTGAGTCTGGCACTGACCCAGATGTGCTGTCTTGGGAGGGCTTGGGGACCTTCTGTCTCTGTTTCGCTGGAAATGCAGATAAGTCCAACTTTTAGAAATGAAAGTAGCAAAAGTAAGCATCAGTAAGGCTGGAGCTGAGTTACCAGGAAAAGATTTTAAAAATTACAGTGATGATGCCCGCCTGTAATCCCAACTATTCGGGAGGTGAGAGGCAGCAGGATCGCAAATTGGAGGCCAGCTTGGGGAATTTAGCGAGATCCTGTTTCAAAACTGAAAGAAAAACAAGGGATGAGGATGTAGTTCAGCGAGGGAGGAAGACAGACTGCATCTTTCCAGGTATCTTAGATGCAGGAAGCCCAGCATGCTGCAAGCAGGACAAACGACATCACATGCACACCAGGACACTACTGCGGTTACACCACCACACAGGGAGAAGTAGAAGGATGCCTAGAACCGCGTAGCAATAATGCTCAGGAAAGCATTAGCAGGATTGGCGCCACTGCACTAACTGCCTGGCAAGAGTGGGCTAGGGGTTGGAGGAGGGGGCACTCCCGGTTCCCGGCATGCCGCGCGTGGCGGCGCAGACGCACTGAGGCCAGGTGCTAGCGCCCTCTGGCGATGGCTTCGGTGGCGCGGGGGCGGAGCCGGAGGCGGGGGGTTGCGCTTGGTGACGGGGGACGCGCGGTCGCAGCGCACAGGGCCGGTGGCGGCGGTGGAGGACGCGCGCCGCGGGCTGTAGAGCCAGCGGCGGCCAGGGAGCTGCGGGCAGCGTGGGCGCGGCAGGGGCCGGGATGAGGGGCTGCTGCGGCGCGGGATGAGGGTGAGAGCGCGGGCGGCAGCGGCAGCGGCGGCTTGGGGTGGGAAGATGGCGGAGAGGCCGCGCTGCGGGCTCGCGGCCCGCTCGACCCCGCGGAGGCCCCCGCCCTGGCCGAGCGAGGAGCCCGGCCCCACGGAGACCGCGCAGGCGGGAGGGTGGTATGAGCCGTCGTGCGTGTACCTGGTCGAGGGAGGGTGCCCGTGTGAGTGTGCCCGGCCAGAGGGCGGGCGTCGCAATGTGAGGGCCTGAGTGTGCCCGGCCTGTGGGTGGGCGTGAGTGCATGTGAGACCTTGTCCAAGTATAGCTGTGAGTGTGCAAATGTACGGCACGAGGGTGGTTGTGATCGTTTGTGCCTGGCCTGAGCTTGGGTGTGTATGAGTGCCCAGCCCGAGGACAGGTGTGCGTGTGAGTGCCCCTGTATGAGATCGGTGTGGGCGCGCGCGTGCCTGCGCGAGGACAGCTGTGAGCGCGGGTGTGCCCGCCCGAGGACAGGTGTGTGGGTGCCCCTGTCCAGGGACAGGTGTGAGCACTCGTGCCTGCCTGAGGACAGGTGTGAACGCCTGTGTCCGCCTGAGGACAGGTGTGAGTGTGCCCTTCCTGCGCAGAGCGCCGTCCCGTCCCAGGGTGCGGCAGGACGGGGGGGGGGGAATGAGGTCCTTTGGGCGTCCCGGGGCGGGCTTTGTGCGCGGGCGCGGGGGTCGTGGGCGTTTCCAGGCCCTGGTATGGCTGCCTGCACGAGGCTTCCCGGCCTCTGCGGCAGGCTCTGCTGGTCCCCCGAAGGTCCCCCCTGGGGGGGCCTCCGGGTGACCGGGCTGTGCGCCACGGCCCGGTGTCTGTATTTTAAAGCGTGCGACCGTCTCGGGCGCGGCAGCTGTGGGTGTGTTCGGTTCTGCTGCTCGCCGCAGCTGCTGTGGGCGCTGCGCAGCTTCAGCGGCAAAAATGCGGCTGGGCCCCCTCCCCCTTCAGTGTGCGCGGGTTTGGCCGAGCCTTCAGTGACCTCTGCAGAAAAACCTACAGTTGCAAGGCTTCAGTTCCTCCCCCGGTGCAGACAATACGGACGTTTGTCTTTGGGAGCTAGGGAGGGGAATTGAGCACTGCGTCCCGGGTACCGGCTGTAAACAGCAGGTGGTTCCCAGCGCGGCTCACCTTTCATAGCGATCAAGGGGCGGGGAGGTGTGAGGTGTGACTGCCATCCTGGGGTGGGACTGGGGGCCCCCGCGTGCGGGAGGGAATGGCGAAGGTAGGCCAGTGTGGTTAGAGGAACAGTGTGGATAAGAGAGCAGGTTCTGGAGCCAGGCTTGTCGGCCTTTGAGTCGTGACTCTTTCTTTACTAGCTTTGTGGTCTTAGCAAAGTCTCTTTGCCTTTGGTTCCTTGTCTGTAAAATGGGTTCACTAATGTATTGGCCCAATAAGGTTGTTGTGCGGACTCAGTGAACTGAGACTTGTAAAACACGTTGTGTCTGGCATATTGTGAGTGTTTTTAAAAGTTGGAAATTGTTCATACTGCCAAGATTCTGGCCTGGCACAATTAGCAGTGGGTTGGCTTAAGTATTGTGGGGTTAGCTGTGGGTTGGCCTGGGTGGTGTGGGGTTAGCAGTGGGTTGACCTGGGTGGTGTGGGGTTAGCTGTGGGTTGCTGTGGGTGTTACAGGCTTAGCTGTGGGTTGAATTGGATGCTGTGGGCATATATGATGGGTCATGGGCTTTTCAGTTGACCAACACTTTTGTGGCTCTTGCTTCTTACACAAGCAAGCTGAGACTGTATAAGAGATTTAAAAGAAGAACAAATCTCATACACTTAAATAAGCATATAGAACTGCTTTTAAAGACATTTGTGGGGGCTGGGGATTTAACTCAGCGGTATAAGCGCCTGCCTTGCAAGTGCATGGTTGTGAGTTCAATCCCCGGTACCAAAAAAAAACCCAAAAAACATTTTGGGGAAAGGAAAGCTTCTGACAAACCATTCTAGAATACCCTAGTATGTATGTACAGTCTTTAGGTAGGGTTGGTGTGGACAGAAATAAGATGCAGGCAGTTTCTGGGTAATGCCCTCCATTTGAGTCAAAACACCAAAGCCATTATATTTCATTGTTATTTTGTAACAGGAAAGATGACTTGTTAAAATAAATTTTAAGTGAAGGTGACATAAGGAACAGAAAGTGAGAACTTAGTCTTAGTACTCTAGAATAAGAGACTGAGGCAGGATTGCAATTTTGAGCCAGTCTGGGCAACTTATCCTAAAGTAAGACCTTGTCTCAACAAAAAAAAACACACACTCACACACACACACACACACACACACACACACACAGCTAGGGATTAGCTCAGTGTGAAGGTTATAACTTCTGTCTCTTTATACTGTATGATACAAAAATTAGGGGAAAACTCTCCCATTTTAAGTAAAGCCTTTTGAAATTTGTGACATTGAGGGCAAGAATGTTTAATGTTTTTTTTAAAGCGGCAACAAAGATTTTTAAATGCCTGTCTTAGCTGGGCACAGTGGTGCACACTTGTAATCCCAGCCCTTGGGAGGCTGAGGCAGGAAGATTATTGTGAGTTCGAGACCAGCCTGGGCTACAAAGTGATCTCAAGGCTAGCCTGAACTGTATATCAAGACCCTGTGTCAAAAAAATAAAATTTAAAAAAAATGCCTATTCTGCCTCTTTTCTACATGTGTGCTAGGGTGGATTAGGAGCTGCACGCTATGTGATTTAGCACTATTCAGCCAGTGCAACCTCCTTTTAAGTTTCTTCTTGGTTTATTGAAAAAGTCCACGAGCTGTGTCCCTGTATCTGTGTCCCAGATAGCTGGTTTTATTAGCAAAACACTTTTCTGTGCTGGATCTTACATGTTTTCTCTCACAGTTGGCTTTATTGGTATCACATAAGGAGACCACAGTCTCCACTCAATAGAGCAGACTGAGTATACAGCTGCTACATGTAGAGCTGGACTGGGCTGGCCATTGGACATTGGTCCTTTTGCCCATTGTTCTGTCCTTGCCTACCCAGGTAGATTCTTTACCCTCAGGTGTTGGCTACCTATGAGCCTCCTGTGCCCACCTTGTTGTGTCTGTCATTGGCCCCTTTGAGTTGCACCCAAATTTGTGTAACTTGTCTTCCCCATGCCTTGTGTTCAAGTCTGACTGTGTTTGGTCATCTGGCTACTATTTAACTTTGCTTGGATACTCTCCTTACTTGGCCTGCCACACTGCTCCATGTCCACTTCTGCTCTCCTCAGAACCCCAGCTCCCTATGGCTGGAATTTTCCTGGGCGTGTCTTCCTAAGCTTGAATGGTCAGCAGTGTCTGGCATCCTGTCACCCCCTAAAATGTGACAGTAATAGAAGAGAACTTTATTGCCATTGCCTGAATTTTGATGATACAGAATGCTCCCTGGCATTTGTAATCTTGAAGTGGAATTCATACTGGTCTTTGACAGCGTGTGTTCTGAGAAGAGCTTGGCAGCTCTTGTTTGCTTTGCTGGATGGAGGTCTTCCCCTCTCAACATTTGCTACAGCTTTTCCCTACCTTATTTTTTAAAGTTCCTAGAATTCGGTGGCAAAAAAATCACACTATTTTTCATTAGAAATATTTTTAAGGCTGTATACAAATGTTTACCAAGTACTGTTTAGTACTTTTTAAATTAAACAGCTAATTTCTACTCAGTTATTTGCAGGTATTACAGTGTCACAGATATGTGGATCTTGGAAAGTAAAAAGTCCACTGGAGATAGGAGCCTTTCTGTGATTAAAGGCTATGCTAGTTCATATTACGGGGCAGTAAGTACATGCAGACCTCCCTGCCTGTTGTCAATAAAGCTGTATTAGAACATAGCCACATTTGTTCATTTTTGTCTTGTCTTTGGTTGCTTTGGCAGAATTATGATGGGCTTTGTAGCTTGCCAAGCCTAAACTCTTTACTCTCTGGCCCCTTTATGGAATAAGTATGCTCTAGAAGTTTGGAGGAAAAGTGATTACAGGGGCTTCAGTGATGAGGGAAGTCTTCAAGGAAGAGATGGTCTGTGGGCTAACCCCGCCTCAGCCTCATATGAATGAGCAAAAGGATGAGGACTTGGAGTAGCACAGATAGAAGGTGTTTCATGCTTGGGAACAGAGGCGGGAAAATGGTTGTATGTGGTTTGTGGGGGTTTTAAGTTTGTGTAAGGATTAATGGGAAGTGAGGGTGGCAATGGGAAGGTCTTTGAATTCAGGTTGACAACTTCAAATTTTAATTTTCTAGTTAACAGGGAACCACTGCAGGTATTCATGAGTAGGTTCTGTCCTGATCAGCAGTGACTGGTGAAAGGGACTAAAGAGAAAGAAATCCAGATCTAGGTTTTGGACAGCTTTTCTCTGGGGGGTTTGCTGAAGCCACAGCAGCATTTCTGTGGCTTCAGCAGCAGGGGCTTATTTCCTGTTCATGTGTTATTTCCATGTGACCTTTTTGAGACCCAGCACTATTACTTATTTGGGGCATACTGTTTCGGTGGCAAGAGGATGGCAGAAATTCAGTGTCTCTTCAGCCTTCATTGTGGACTGGCAGCTTAGCTTCCATTGGCCAACCCAGGGTAGAATGTACAGTTCTTGTGTGGGCAGAGATGAATGCACACTGGAGGCAGTGCCATGGTCCTCCAGAAAGTGAATGAGCCTGCACTTTGTTTTCTGAGTGGCCTCAGGTGGGTGGTGGTTTTGCTGGATACTTCCCTTTGCCTGGGACACTGGAGCTACATCTGTGTAGGCTTCTAGTGCTTCTCAGTCTCGCACTCCCTTCTGGTTAGGCTTGTCTCTCTGCTTGGGACTTCCACCATTTGCTTGGGACTTCCAGAAGCCTGGCATCCTGGCTCCCCACTCAGCCATGAATTCTTCGCTCCCCCTCCCTGTAGCTGCTCCAGTGACGTACACTGAGCCTAGGTCTCACCCAGGGAGTTTTGACCAACACCTCCCTCAGGTTTGGGCAGTGTTTGGAGACATTTTTGGGATGTCCCCCTGAGGGGCTGGCGAGGGACTCGTGGAGACCAGGGATGCTAGCCAGCTCCTATAGTCCAGGATGGCACTCAGGCTCCTTATTCCTGTGCTTTTCTCTCAGTGCCTCCTAGACCACATTCCACCAACCTGCTCTGCTCTCAGCAGCAGGGCTTTGAGGCCATTGGGCTGCCTTCTCCCAAAAAGTAAAAAAAAAAAAACACTCATATGGTCCTTTAGCTCCTTTGGCCCTGGTTCAGGCTGCCTCAGTAGGAGCCCTTCCTCCTCCCTCCTCAACCAATCAGGTTCTTTCTGCCCCACTTCCAGGATGGTATGCCTATCTCTACCTGGCTTGGGGGCAACAGAGGCACTTGTACTCTTGGTATCTTATCGCAAGGTGCCTACATCTTTAGTAAAGATGAGTAGGTTTGGAATAGGGAGTGCCTAATGCTCCACACAGGCCGCAGGAGTGACCATCATTTCCTTCATGTTGGCTGCTTTCAGCTAACCGGGGCCTCTCATCTCTTGCTTTCTGAAGTATAAATTGTTTGATTCTCAGTAAATTTGCCTTGTTTTTTGCTTCCTAAAAGTTTTACATTTTATTTCTTTTTGAGCAGATGATGTATTTGCATGGTGTGAAGCACAAAGGGTGCTCAGTGAAGCCTCCTTTTGTCTCTTCGCTAGCCTGGTTCCGTGGAGGCTTCTGTGACCAGCTTTTCCTCTCTCCTAGAGACACTTTGTAACTATGCAGGCAAACCTGTGCATGTATTCTTTTTCCTTACCTTTTCCAAAATCTTTCTGACCCTTGCCTTTTTCAACTGCTTTTGGAAGGTCATTCGTATCAGCACATTTTCCAGTACATTCTTTTCTATGGCTGCACTGTGTTCTGCAGTGTGGGTGTGCCAGAATTTAATGTAGCCAGCCCCTGCTGGTGAACATCTGTCCTACCATTCAGGGTGCCTTGAGGTGAAAGTGTGACTGGGTTTCAGAGAATGCTGTCAATTTCTCAGTGTTATGTATGTTTAAGACTTAAAACGACGTAAAGAGGCTTTCGAGCCAACAGCACTTCTGTCCTCTTGTAGGCCAGTCTAAGACAAGACAAACACCTAGCATAGTTGGAAGCACTGTAGACAGAAATAAGTTGTGGATGGGACAGTTGTCACCCAGAGGCTGGACCCAGGCACTAGAGCCTCGTCTGGCTGATGGCATTTGTCATTTTCCTTTTTTGCCTCGCTCTTTTCACCTTCTCTGCTTTGTCTTTAAGCTGCTGGAGGCCCCAACACTAACCAGGTAGGGTGGCTGATACTTCTTTCCTGAACTGAATCTAACAGGGTTGTTTACCCCAAGTATGCACTGCAAGTATACAGTCCCCTCTGCCATCCCCTGGAACTTTGTGGTGGCCAGCAAGTTCTTCCCAGAAGTCAGTATTATGCTGAAACCTACACAGGATGTTTCCTCACCACAGTTCTCACATTATTTATATATCAGATTCCTGTGTTACTAGTTAAGGTGAGGCAGCTTCTAAAACTCTAAATCAATTGCTTTTCTACTGGAGTGGTCTAGACCTTTTATTTTGTATTTAGAATTCAGCTATACTATAAACATGCCTCCTTTTTCCAACTAGAAATAATAAAAGCAACTAAAAGGTGGAAGGAATAAACACTGTGGATCCTAGACATCCTCATGTGAGACCTTTCCATAGATGTGCAGGAATAACAAATGGCTTTGGTATTGGCAGCGCCTTCCTACCTAAGTTAGGGCTTAGATAAAATGCTTTTATGTAGTTTGACAGAGCCTCAGTGCCTGGCTGTTTGCCCCAGCCACTCATGCACTCTTGCTCCATTCTGTCTGTTCTGTCACCTGCTGTATGCTCCCCAGCTGCCCCCAAGGTGGAACAGATGAGGTAGGCCTCTGCTGGGACACAAGAGTGATCAGTGCTCGTACCTTGTGGCAGTGGTGGTGGCAGTGTCTTGGAGTCCTAAGCACTGTGTAGCCAGAGGTCATCAAGCCTGAGCAGGCTTCTGGAGAAGGGACACCCTGTGAGGAAGGAAAACAGTTGGCTGAGCTGGGGGTTGCTCATCAGGCTCAGAAGAGTGGCCTCAGGCAGAAGAGATAGCAGCCAGTAGATGGGCACAGCCATCGCAGCTTTTGTGACTGGAGTGTCCACTGTGAGAAGGGGTGGGCAGGCACCTGGGAGGTCAGGTGGTAGGTTGTTTGCAACATGTAGAACTGGGATTGTCTTCTGGAGGAGAGCCTGTCTCAAACCCCACTGTGGCGTCAGAATGCCATTAAGCAGAGAGAGGGGTCTGGGAGCTTTCTAGCTCCAGTGTTATCTATTCACTTCCTTTCAGGAAGCATCAGAACTTAGTAAAATTATCTCTCCCTGATATGTTCTGTTGTATTTTAAAATGATAAATCACTTGCAGTATTCATACTGGCTCCATGCTGGTGACCTGCACAGCTGTCTGGGAAATGCTGCAAGGGCAGGGGCTCTGTCAGTTCCCCTCACAGCCTGACGTGATGGCCCTGTTGGCTGCCACCCTCACGGAGGATGAGACACTCAACAAGGCTGTACTTCATATTTTACATTGACTGCATAGGTTCTGAAGAGAACTAACATTAGGGGTTTACAAACTGGAGCTGGCATAATTTGGTGTAAGAAGGGCATCTGGAGATGCTTGGTGCCAACTCTCTTTGCTTCTTCCTGAGCATAATATGCACATGTGAGTATTGAGATCTCTGGTTTGAGAGGGGAGTACCAGTGTTAGGGTGGGATCAGGTCTTCATGCTTTTCTAGTCTTCCATCCATAAATGCTGGAGAGCTAGTCAGTGCAGACTGTAGTTCAAAGTGAGGAAACTGCTCTGAAGCTCAGTGTCTAGTATAGGAGTGAAGACACATAGTTGGTAACTGTAGTCTCAGTGCTACAAGATGGGGACAGGTTGTCAGAGCAAACCAAGGAGTTTTGTGCAGATGAGAAGCTAGGAAAAGCCTCTGGGGAGTCAAGCCAAACCTGGAGCCCACAGGAGAGGGGTGGGTTTGCCTCATGGCACTCCCTAGGGTAGGGCACAAAAGAGAGCAGGAGAGGGTGCAAGGAAGGCCAGCCAGACTGCTGAGCTGAGTCAAGACAGTGTATTTGAAGCATCACCCAGGCGTGTGGTGTCAGAAGCAAGCCTGGAGACTGTCAGGAAACACAGAGATGACTCATCTGTGCCAGTGGTTCAGGTGAATGACACTGGACTGAGGCTGTTAAGGGTCATGATGACGGGGTGCTGGTGCAGGCATCTCGTCCAGGTACTGGTCCTGGTTCTCAGTGTGTGAAACCTGCATCACAACACTGATCCTTCTTACTGTTAGCTAGTACCCATTATATAGTCAGACCATATTTACACGTTTTTCCATCCAGGGATATTTGCATTGCCTCCACTTATTGGCTATTAAGAAAATAAAATATATTTGATTTTTATACTGAATTCTTTTAAAATTTTAATTTTTTTCAGGTATATACCTAGATGTGTAATTGCAGAATATTATAATTCTACCAGTATTTTTGAAGAAATGCCAAATTGCTTCCCAAAGCAGCTTTCCCACTTTATATCCCCTCCAGAAATATAGAAAGGTTCTAATTTTCTATCTCCTGAACTTTTTTTTGTTTTTTTGTTTTTTGTTTTGTTTTGTTTTGTTTTTTTGGTGGTGGTACTAGGGATTGAATAGGGCATTTACATATAAAAATCCCCAGCTTTTTTTTTATTTTTGAGAGAAAGTTTTGTTGGGCCGGGGATTTAGCTCAGTGGCTTAAGCGCCTGCCTGGCAAGCGTGAGGTTGTGAGTTCAATCCCCGGTACAAAAAAAAAAATTGCCTCAGAGAGAAAGTTTTGTTGAGTCACTTAAATTATCCAAGTAGGGGGTTTATAAGCCTCCTACCTCAGCCTCCCAGAGTTCTGGGATTACTGGTGTGTACCCAGTTTGCAAGACATTTTGTGTGAGTGTGTTTTGGTTTGTTTGGCAGTACTGGAGATTGGTCTCAGGACCTCACTTATGCTAGGCAAGAATGTTCCACCACTGAGTTCTCCTAGCTCTTTTATCCATATTTTTTTATTGTAGCCATCCTCGTGAATGTGAAGTGATGTCGTATTGTGGTTTTGATTTTTATTGTCCTGATTAAAGATGTCAAGCATCCTTTCATGTGCTTATTAGCCATTTGTCTATCATCTTTGAAAAAGTCTTTGCCAATTTTTTAATTACTCATCTTTTTATTGATATTTTTATATATTCTAGATTGAACATCTCTGATCAAATATATGATTTACAAATGTGCTTTCCTATTCTGTGGGTATGGGTTGGTTTTTTTTCCCTTGCCTTTTCAACTTTCTTGATGGTGTTATTTGGATTGTGAAAATTTTAAATTTTATGGTGGGGCATAATGATAAATGACTGTAATCCCAGCACATAGAAGCCTGAGGCAGGAAGATTGCCACAAGTTTAAGGTTACTATGGGCTGCATAGTGAGTTCAAGGCCAGTGTGAACTATATAGTGACACCTATCTCAAAAACAGTTTTAAATTTTGATGAAGTCCAGTTTACTATATTTTGTCTTTATTTGCTTGTACTTTGATGTTGTAACTAAGAAATTTTGGCCTAATCCAAGATTATAAAGATTTACTCCTATGTTTTCTTCTTTATAGTTTCAGCTCACCCTTACATTTTTGTCTTTATACATTGCTTTAAATAGATAGGTAGATAGACTGATATTTTTGTTTTGTTTTGTTTTGTTTTGGCTTTTTTTGAAACAGGGTCTGGCTGTGCTGTTCAGTCTAGCCTTGAACTCACTGTTTAGCCCAGGCTGGCCTTGAACTCACAGTGATCTCCTACTTTAGCCTCCCAAGTGCTGGAATTATAGGCATGTGCCACCACACTCAACTAGTTTATCTGTTTTTAATCTATATATTTTAGATGTTTGATCCATTTTAATTTTTGAATATGGTCTAAGGTAGGGGTTCAGCTTTGTTCTTTTGCATGTAACTTGATACGCCTTAGCATCATTTGTTCAAAAGACTGTTGTTTTACCCATTGAATTGTCATGTACCATTGTTGAAAATCACTTGACTGTAAATTTGAAGGTTTATTTCTTGACTGTTTACTCTGAACCAGTGGTCTGCATATCTAGCCACATTGTCTTGACTACTGTACCTTTATCATAAGTTTCCAAGTTAAAATTGTGAGTCTATTCACTGTGTTCTTTTTCAGAATTGTTTTGGCTATTCTGGGTGCTAGAATTTTTGTATGAATATTAGGATGAGCCTATCAATTTTCTTAAAAAAATCAAACCTGGGCTGGGGATTTAGCTCAGTGGCATAAGCACCTGCCTTGCAAGCACGCAGTTGTGAGTTCGATCCCCAGTACCAAAAAAAAAAAAAAAAAAAAAAACCTTTTTTATTTTTGGTACTGGGGATCGAACTCACAACTTCACACTTGCCAGGCAGGTGCTTACGCCGCTGAACTAGGTCCCCAGCCTCCAAACTCAATTTTGATAGGGACCTATTAAGTCTGTTGGTTAATGTGAAGTGTTTTCCATCTTAATAATGGCAAATCTAAAAAAAAAATTAAAATAATGTAAATCTGTCATGAAAATGAGATGTCTTACCATTTATTTTTTAATTTTTTTCAGCCATGTTTTGTAGTTTTCATTAAGTCTGTACATTGTTTGTTTTGGTACTGGGGATTGAACTCACAACCTGGCACTTACCAGGCAAGAGCTTGAACCACTGAGCTAAATTTCCAGCCAACTCTGTACTTTTAAAAAAAATTTTATTTCTAAATACTTTATTCTGTTTGATATTACTGTAAATGGAACTGTTTCCTCAACTCTGTTTTCAGATTTTTTTGTTGCTAATGAATCTTTTTTTTTTGTGCTTTATTTTTTTTAATTTTTTATTTAAAGAGAAAAAACAAGAAAGAAAACAGCCAAACAAAACAGAAAAAAGGTAGCATCAATACAGAATTCCAAAGGCAAAAAATAAAAGAACCACAAGAACAACAACAAAACAAAAACAAAAACACTAAGAAATCGCCACTTGGTAAGTTACATACTGTCATCATTGGAAATAGTTGTTCAAGTTACAAAATTAAAGCACACAAAGTAGACATTCAAACAGTGAGACTATCAACAGTTCTGCTCAACAATCTGACAAAAACAGTAATGTGGTCATCTATCTTACACAATTGAACATACATGCAGTTATAGCCTTTAGAACACTTTCTTTTCCCCTTTTATATATATATATATATATTTTTTAAATTTTATTTTAAGGGGGGTGAAATTAAACACAACAAAACAGAACAGAATGGGACCTAAGAAAGCATAAATTTCAAAGCTATACAACCAAGGATCTTCACTATCTGTCATATTGTCTCTTATTTTCTTCCAAATGGTTGTCCATATCTTTGCATATGGGGAGCTCATACTAAATACCATTGCCAATTTTTTCACAAGATGTGTAGATAACTGGCTCCCACTTGCTAAAGGGGGGGGCATGGGACAGGACGACATGAGGTGTCTGATTCTCAGCCTGCCCATCAGCAGGATCACAGCCACCCCCCAGAGAGGGAAGGAGCTCCTTGTTCTCCCGGCACCCCGAGTCAACTGCATGGTGCAGGTCCCGATGCACCAGGGTCTCTCTTTCAGGCCACCAAAAGTCTGCCACACCCCCAGCCGCCCCCCAGAAAGGGGATGAGCTCCTTGTTCTCCCGGCACCCTGAGTCAACTGCATGGTACGGGTTCCGAGGCTCCAGGGTCTCTCCCCTGCAGGTCCCCTAAAGTCCACCATACTCACCTACTATTTCTTTCTGATGAATTGACCATTCCATTTCCAAAGTTCTGAAATGTCCATCAGACCACAGAAAGAATTCTCTTTAGGCTCCTGTTTGAAACCAGCAGCTACAGCAATCTGCTGGCTTTGCTTCAGGGCCATTGCTAATGAATCTTTTAAAAGTATTTTTCTTTTTATCCTAAATAGTTGAACAAATGAATAAAAATTTAAAGGTATTAAAGAGTACTAGTGAAGTTAGTGACCTTAGGTTCTTATTTATACTAATACAAATTTTTTTTTTTTTTTTTTTTTTTTTTTGCGGTACTGAGGATCGAACTCATGACCTTGCACTTGCCAGGCAGGCGCTTATGCCGCTGAGCTAAATCCCCAGCCCACTAATACAAATATTTAATGCATGTGTAAATAAATGTATATGTATCCCCCCAATGTTGGTTGATATTCTAAGTGAGCAATAAAAATTGCTTTTAAGATTTAAATATATTTTTTCATCTAAAAATGTTAATGCATGCATAAAAAAAAATCTTTCTGAAAACATGGAGTGTAAGCAAGTGCCATTTCTATCCCATCTTCTAGATTGTCAGTTTTCTGGGATTTTTGGAATTCTAAAAGAAGTTTTGAAAAAAGCCTGTGAATGTGATCCCCCTGAAACATGCACTGTGCCTGTCAGCTCCTATTACCTGATCAGAAGATGCTGTCAATGCCTGTAAAGTTTAGAAATGTTTTGAAGATAAATATTTCCTGTTATTGTTAGCATTGTTGTTGTTGTTGTAATTTTATGTGTGTATTCCAGATGCCATTCTGAACATATCCTCATTCTTATATAATTTATACCTTTGAGCAGTCCATGACTAGATGCTCTTGGTCTTGTTTAACAGATAAGATGAAACTGGAAAAAGCCATGACATCCCCCTCCCTCCCTTCCTGGTTGCACAGCTGGTCAGCAGAGCCTGGACTCAAGTTCAGGTTTCTTATTTATTTATTTGTGGTTTTTTTTGGGGGGGGGGTACTGGGAACCGAACTCACAACATCACACTTGCCAGGCAGGTGCTGTATTGCTGAGCTATATCCCGGCCCATGCTCAGGTTCCTTGAGCTCAGAGCTCTCCTTCTCTACCGTTGTCATGCCTTCTCATGTGTTCTGTTACCTCCCTGACTTTGGGGTGTAAACACATAGTTTGTTGAGAATTTGTGTGTCCAGGAACTCTGGTTGCTGGGATTTAACAGTGAGGAGGGCGGGTTCTCATGGTGCTTACATTCTTGTTATTTACAGTAGGTAGGAGGTATCAGTTCTAGATGAAGAAGCTGGGAGCTCAGTTTGAGAGTGCCATTGCTGAGAGCCCCTGAGACATCAGAGGAAGCCGAGGAGTATCAGGTGGGGAGTCAACCTGCACAGAGATGACGAACAAGCTGTGGGCAGGGTTGTGGGTGTAGAAGGCCCCGGACTAGCTATTGTGCCTCCTGTAAGTGAAGGAGCAGGGAAGAAAGTCATGGAAATAGGCTAACTAAGAAGGTTAACTGAGGAAAAAGCTCTCTGTAGTGGGTAATGGAGAAGGATCAATCCAAGGTGCAGGTAACGGGGCGGTAGAATCAGCCATGGTGGGTATGGAGAGAAAAAGGGTGGTCTGAGGCAGTTAGTGTAGGTGGGTAAGGGGCTGAGACAAGTAGTGGGAAAGAGGAAGTGCGTGATCTAATGTGAGATCAGAGAAGCACAATGAGCTGCCATTAGGTTTAGTGTTATGATTGTTGGAGATCTGGAAGAGAATTGGAGGTGCCAAGGGTGAGGGGACTAAAATCACTTTTGGAGTGGGATTAAGAGAACATGGAACATTGCCTGGCAAGTGAGAGGTCATGAGTTCGATCCCTGGTACTAAAACAACAAACAAAAAACATGGAGAGAATATGGAACAGAAGATAAAGGTGCTATTACAAACCCCCTCTTTGAAGGTTTTGCTGCAAAAGGACAACACAATTTAACAATACATATTTGTACATTTTTTAAGAGGGAAGAAATGGTAGTTGGTATAAGTGCTGATAGGACTAAACCTATCCTGGAGGGGAATAAATGGTAAAATAGAAGAAGGAGGTTCGGTGGAATTGGTTGGGTGGCAGGCACAGAATTGGTGTGCTAGCCCATGGTGGTTTGTGAGACATCTGATGGTTTTCTCAGAAGAGAATGAAGCAGGTTCTTAGTGGAGAATGAGAGTTAAGGAGGAGTTGCAGACAGAGGTGTGAAATGGGCTGGGAAAGATGAGGCAGCCAGGTACCTGCCACCACTGGGCTTGGAAGGAGGAACCAGAGGCTAGTCAGCTGCATTTTCCTCTGGCACATTTAGCAGCAGGTGTGGAAGAGGAGAGCTCTGGGCTTTCCATTGTTGCTGGTTTGCCAAGTAAGCATAAGTGGAGGGATCCAGACCTGAAGGCCATGTAGCTGCAGAGGGGCCCACATTCATGATGGCCCAGCTAGAGGGTTATGGTGAGGAGGAACTGGGAAAGAGTGTGCAATTTCACTCCTGGAGCTTTGGGAGCCTTTGGGATAGTGGATGTGGAGTGACCTCATCCTGTTCACACTGTGAAAGGTGAAGTGCTGCTCCAGGCGTGAGTGATGGTGGCAGATCCCCGTGTTCAGTTTGCGCTACAGTTTGGATGTTGAACATGCTCTGGACATTGTTAAAGATTTTGTCCTTAGGATGGCATACTGGGAGGTGGTAGATCCTTAAAGGAGGCCCTTAAATTGTTGGGATGTGTCCCTGAAGGAAATCCTGGGACCTTATCCTGTTCGATTTTGGTTCTTGGCTTCTGGTATAAGCATCTTGCTCTACTGCTTGCTTGCACCACTGCCACTTGGCATTCCTCAACAGAACCCAAAAGTGATGGGTCTACCTCATTGTGCATTAGAAACTCTAGAACCATGAGCTAAATGCATGGTTTTTTTTTCTTGTAAGTTAATGATCATACTGATAGATAGCTAACACAGATGCATGTCCTGAAGATCACACTGAGAAGACTCCTTGCACCTTGTGAGACTGTGGTTATCAGCCTTCTCCCGTGGTGCACATGGTGGGCCATTTTCACTCTAGAGTCTCTCTGGGGAAGCAGAGGATCCTGTCCTTAAAGTGGCACTGGTGGCAAGAAGAGTGGTAGGACTTAAGGCCTGGCTGCATGCTCTGAGCATGCCAAGAGGGCTAGGAGGGGCTTTAGTACCACTGTGGCTGGTCACAGGCAATTAGTTGGAATCTGAAGTGAGAGCCGTGTCCCACTCTGAGCTCTGTGCTGTCTCAGTGTTTCACAAAAGACAACTGCGTCACCATAGGGCTGCCTAGCAGGACACTGTGTTCTGAAAAGTGCAGCAGCAGCCTCTGCACATGTGTAGAAATATGTACCTACCCAGCACTCTAGGGTAGATGTTGCCAGAACAGGATGTGACAGAAAGAAGATTCGCAAAGGAGGATGGACCTCTTTGCAGCGTATATAATGGGACTTGTTTTTGGAAATTAAAAGAATAGTACATGTGCTGATATATATATAGAATTTTTTCTGGAAGGAAACACGAGACAATTAACAATGGCTTCTTTGTTGGAATCCTCATCCATGTTATGACTTATCTGCTCTGTGGGATGATGGGGCTGTTTCCATTTTCTTTTTCTTTTTGAGTGAATAAACCCTAAGAAATGTGTGAATTATTCAGAGTGGGTGTGGGGCAAGAGAGGAAAGAATTGGCACTTGTACTGTGATGATAACCTGGGCTCAGCAATGTGTGGCAGGGCAGGCTAGAGACAGCATAAAGGATGTGAGGGTCAGGAGACAAAGGAACCTGGGGTCAGCAGCTGTGGACTGTGAGTGGAGGTATGGGCCTCATGGCCTTGTCCACATACAGTCATAGTACCTCTCGTTCCCACTTGAGCTCTGGGCTGTGCTGTGTGTGAACTGGCCAGCCCTGCAGCTGTGTGTGAAATGGTCACTCTACTGAGATCAGACTGTACTGTGAACCACTAGTGCTCTGGGCTTGTCATGCTCTGTCTAACCTGCTGTGGGATGTAGAGTATGGGCCTTCTGTCTCTGTCCTTATAGCAATAGTTGTTTTGCAGTTTGAATTGTGTCATGTAGCTCTCCTCCCTAAAGTGCTTTAATGTCTTTTATACTTAGGACAAATTAGTAATCTCAGCATTTCCTGTAAGCCTTCTGAGCTCCGCAAGTGCACTGGGACCATTTTCTCCACACCTAGCCTAGTCCAGGAAGTCTCTTCTGCTTTTCAGAAGCTGGCTTCATTCTCCTCGCTCAGGTCTTCGTTTGGAGATGTCTGTCCTTACATAATTTAATGCAGAGCTTGATGGTTAATCTCGATTCGATTAATAGGTGATTGGATGGTTGTGGTGCTAACCTTGTCAGTGAATCCATTGATGAGTTTATGACTGGATGGATTATTAGGAGGTGGTGCCTGGTGGAGGAAGTAGATCCCTAAGCACAAACTTTTAAAGGGTATATCATGCCCCCATTGGCCCCTTCTCTGGATGTTTCCTTCTCACTCTGCTTCCTGGCTGCCACAAGGTGAGTATGTTTCCTCCACCTTGTGCTATGATGTTTCTACCAACTGACCATGGACTGAAACCTCTGAAACCATGAGGCTAAATAAACCTCTCTTCATTTGTTTTTTTCATGTATGTAGTCACAATAGTGAAAAGCCATGTAGTAGCACATAGGACATTCCTTCTATTCTTCCTTATTCAAGTCTATTTTCTTTTGTAGAATGTACCAGAATTTTTGTCTCTTCTCTCCTTTAAAGTATGAGAGCAGTTACCACATCAGTTTATCATTTATCCAGGGCGAGGTACAATACTGACATATAAATGCAAAGGAGATTGTTTTGCATGAAATAATGAATGCAAAAAATAGAAAAAAATAATGGAAGAATTAATGAGGTCTGTAAAGAATGCAAGACATATTGCTAACTATGCTATACATAGTTACAATGTATGCTATATATTCAAATTATGGAAATATGCTCTCTAGCAGTTCAGAGGCGAGGAGCTCACAGTACTTACTTTTGCCAGATTTATCTCAAAGGCTGGATAGTTGTGATTAGAATGAGCAGAAAGGAAAGATATCCTAAGTAGAGAACAAGTATTCAGGTGCAAGTAGGGCATGGAAAATGCAAGGTAAAACTGGGGAACAAGTAGTGTTGTGGAAGCAAAGTAGAAATGGGGAGCGCGCATCTATACCAGGATGGTGTCATAAATGTGTTTCTGAGGTGTGCCCACTGGTCACTGGCAAGAATAAGTGTAAATCAGTGATGGTGAACCTTTTAGAGCTATCAGTGATAACAAATTGCCCACTGTGGCACATGCACATGCCCATGGGTTCACAACTACTGGTATAAATGTTCTTTAGTCTTAGTTAACTTAAATAGCCACAGTTGTCTACAGCTTTGAGTAGAGTATTTCCAAAAGATCCCTTTATTTTGAGGGCACAACTAAATGTATACTGTGATGAACATATTGTGACCAAGGCTAGTGTTTTCAGAGATTGTTGAATCTGGCTGTAGGGTTAAGATGGGGCTAAGGAGAAAGCTAAGAGTGTAGAACCAGCAAGAAGAATTTGGTCTTGCATGTATGAGAGGCTGTTGAGTTTGGGGGCAGATGGCTGCAGAGTTGGTGTGCAGTGTCCTGGATGAGGAGACTCGGTGGAGAGCTGGGGCTGTGCAGGAGAGATCCAGGAGCAGTTCATTCCACTGGCTTTTGCCAAGCACTGTGTCCTGTGGACAGAACCAGATGCCCTGTGCAGGTGTATTTGGTGTTGGGAGAAGGGATTTGGGGAGAGTACTAATCAAGGAGTGTTCATGGGGCATTTGTAAAGGGTGGTGGCCCTTGTGTTTGGGAGAAAGGTGTTTGGGGTAGAGATTTTGACTTAGCTGCCAAGAGGTAATAATGAAAACTGTGGGAACAGAACAATGAGTTTAAAGGTAGAGTGTACCTAGGCATGGTGGTGCACACCTATAATCCCAGCATTTAGGAGGCTGAAACAAGAGGATTGCTGAGTTCAAGGCCTGCCTAAATTGTATTGTGAGACCATGACTTCAATAAATAGAGAGAGAGGAAAAGAGCTGTGGTATTTCACAGTTGAACAGAGCATGAGCAAGTAAACCCCTTGAGGCAACCAGCTAAGAGTGCTGGGGGGCAAGTATGGATCAGTAAGGCAATATAAGAGTGCTGGGGGGCAAGTATGGATCAGTAAGGCAATATAAGAGACTGGTGCAGCATTAAAAGTCAGTGAGTCACGGCCAGAGGGTTTGAAAAAAGATTAACTTCTGAGCTCTTCTTTTAAGCCCCAGGAAATATTCTAGAAATGTCCTTCTGTTAGTGGTAGCTCTTGTTTCTCCTCTCATAGGTGGAGTGTTTGGGAAAGGAACCATTGTCAGTGTCAGCCATGTTTGCTGTGACTGAAGCAGGTCTTAGTGGAAACGAAAAGTTGAATTACCTGAAATTCTAGTTTTTTGGGTTAAAGAACTGCTAAAAATGCCAATTTTCCTGGGGATATAGCTCAGTGGCACAGCACATGTCTGGCAAGTGTGAGGGCTTGAGTTCGATACCTGGTACCAAAAAACCAAAAAACAATTTTGTATGATTATCCCTGGTGATATGAAGCATTCATGCTAGTGGCTCCCCAGTATCTGCCATTGTGCCAGGTGATTCCTCCAAGCCTTCAGGGTGCCAGTGCAGTGAAGCTGGGCATACTTCAACTGCCCTGTGGTATGGCTGTGGGTGTTTAGCTACATATTTTTTACAGATATGCACATCACTACTCGTGTTGGAAGCAGAGATGGAGAATTGTGACTGTAGTGCCCAAGGCCAGAGAGCCTTAGTCTGGTAAGGTTATTGTATGCGTTCCAAAAATTATATCCTTCTGAATGTCTCTCCTCAGTACTCTGCTCAGTGCACATATTTTGCCAAATTCATCCCTAACATTAAGAACGGATTTGTACCACTAATATTATACATCTATGCTTAATGCTTCCTATTTTATATCTGTGTGTGTATATATATAATCATATATACATATGTATACATATAATCATTTTATCTGTGAATAATGGTATTTTTATTTTTCCTTTTCCAGTCTGCATGCCTTTTGCCTCTTTTTTCTGCCTTATTGCACTGGTGGGAACCTCTGATAGAATCCCATAGAGAAGTAGTGAGAAAGGTACATTCAGTCTTCCATGCTCTAGGCCTGTCTTGGGTTGAGGCTGTCAGTCTCCTGCTCTGACTTTGTTTAGTTTTATTAGGAATGAGCAGAATGTTCTGGTGCTTCCTGGGCCTCAGTGTGATGATCAGACATTGTTTCTTGGTCTATTAATGTGGTGGATAACATGGAGAGATGCCAATATTAAACCAACGTTGCAATCTTGGGACAAACTCTATTGGGATGGTGTGTTACCCTTTATTACTAGATTCAGCTTTCTTAAATTTTCAAGCTTTAAGAATTTTTTTTCAAGCTTTAAGAATTTTTATGTCTATGGTTAGCATAATACCGGCTTCATAAAGTGACTTTAAAAATTGAAGTAGAAGAATTTGTAAAGAAATGTCACTTAACTGTTTAGTAGGGTTCATCAGTAAAGACCTTGAATTTCCTTTGTGAGGAGGTTATTAATTACAGTATAAATTCAGTTTCTTGGGGCCACAGATATAGCTCAGTGGCACAGTACCTGCCTGGCAAGCATGAGGTCATGAGTCCAATTCCCAGTACCAAATAAATAGTTTCTTTAATAGATATGTTGGCTGTTCAAACAGCTATTTCTTAGGAGTGGTCTTTGAACACCTGTTGAGGAAATTTGAACATCTCTCACTCCTGTACTTTTTTGGGTTCCATTGGTTTTTTTTCTTTTTCTTTTCTTTCTGTGTGGTACTGGGGAGTTAAATTTGCAGTGAGCTGTATCTCCAACCCTTTTTAAAAAATTTTTTTTTGGAGACAGAGTGTTGCTGTGTTGCCTGGCCTGAGCTAGAATTTATAATTTTCCTGCCTCAGCTTCCCACAGTGTTGGGATTACAGGTGGTCACCACCATATCTGTTTGAGTTTTTTTGTTTGTTTGTTTTTTGGTTTTTTTGGTACCAGGGATCAAACTCATGACCTTGCACTTGCCAGGCAGGCACCTAAAACACCACTGAGCTAAATCCTTGGCCCTATATCTAGCTTTTTCATGAGTTTTGAAGCTCTGCTTACATACCATATATATTCACACACACATGTAGGTTGTACTTCTTGATGAATCCAGGGGTTTTCTTTTCTTTTCTTTTGTTTTTGTAGTACTAAAGATTGAATCCAGGGCTCTCAAACTGAGCTACATTCCCACCCCTAGTTAGTCAGTTTTTTGAGACAAGGTCTCCTATGTAATTCAGGCTGACCTTGAACTCAATGTGAGCCCAGGCTGGCCTTGAGCTTGCAGTGATCCTCCTGCCTCAGCTTCCAGTGTTCTGGAATTACAGATGTGGGCTATGTTGCTCAGCTCTTTTTATTTTTTTTTTAATTTTGAGACAGAGTCTGGCTGAGTTAGTAAACTGCCCAGACTGGTTTTAAATTTGTGATCTGTCTGCCTCAGCCTCCCAGAGTGCTAGGATTACAGCTATGTGTCACAAAGCCTGGCTTTGTCAAGAAATTGTAAAATCAGGAAGATACATATTTTCTTTCTTATTTTTTATTTCTTCTATTCTTTATTACATTTTTGCATGTTCAGTTCTTTATCCAGTATTGTCCTCTTCTGCCTGAAGAAATTTACTTTACTTTCCTATAGCTGATTAGCAACTAATTCTTTTTTTCTCAGAAAAACAAGAATCTTTATTTTGGTTTCATTTTTCAATATTATCCTGACTTCATTTTTGGTGCTATGTACTGCTTTCAATGAAAGTTTTCTTCTCAGTAATATTTTTTTTAAACCTTGTAATGAGCCCTGGTATTCATTTTGCTTGGTGTTCAAGTGTTTTGCACTTACGGCCTCCATCAGAATTTGTAAGAACTAACCATTGTCTTTTCAGCTAGTTTCACCATACTCTCCCTCTATTTTAGATAGGAATGACCTGTACCAAGCTTGACACCTCTTCCTAGTCTTTCTTGTGCCTCAGTTTACTCTTTTCATCTCATAGATTTTAGTAATGTTCTCAGCTCTGCAGAGTTGCCCACTTGGGACTGGAAGCTGTCAGGCCCAGCTTTGTTCCAGGGATGACAGCCCTCTGCTGCCTTTGCTTAGTGCTAACCCCAGCTGTTCTTGGTATTTGTCTGACTTCTGGATTCGGCAGATTGAGGCTGTGTCCCTAGTTGAGAATCGCTGTGGCTCTCTCCAGATTGAGGAAGGTAGTCCCGCAGTTTTAGGTCAGCATTCTACATGTGGGGTCTTGGCTGCAGAGTTGATGAGAATGGGGACATTAGTGATGGCTTTTTTAGTCTCTGATGGTCAGTGTTTGGCGGGGGTGTTCAGGGCGGATCAGGGCCCCATTAGAGGGACCCCCACACCCCTGCAGCAGTTCTGTCCCTAGCAGGGACAGAGTGTTGGGCCTGAGCTGTTTCTCACCTACTGGACTGTTCCTTTACTATGTGCAGTTTCTGTGATTTCCTGTTAATTCTTTTGCCTATTTTTGTCTTTCAGTGGTTTTGTCCTAGATCCACACATTAAAATCACTGTGAGAATTTAAAAACTGTCCTCTCACTACTTTGGGGGAAGACCCTAGGGATTAATGCTCCAGCTTCGGTAACCTAAAAACATTAATTTCAAAGATTGTATCTGGGAATGTACAGCAGGGTAGCTGCCTTCTGGTGAGGCTGTGGTGAGGTCTCTGGTTGTGCTAACAGGAGCTGAATGAGGGGACAGAGTTGGAGAGCTGTGTATTAAGTTTGAGAACCTTTTTTCTCAGAACCAGCAGAAACCTCAGCCTCACTGTTTATCCACTTGTGGTGCAGAGGCCCTTCCTGCCTGGCTCACTTGCTGCCTGCACCTTTGCCTTAGCAGCACTTTGTGGCCTCTCCACTGGTTACTGGCTACTCCATTCAAGGATTTACTGCAGCTCCTTGCTGTTCCATTTCAGAGCTAACTCCTCAACAAAATGACTATTCCACCATTTTCTTGGACCTGATTTTCTTCTTCACCAGACTCAGGACCATCTCCTGTTGGGACGAATTTAGGCACTTTAACTCTGCTTCATTTTATGAACCTGCAGGGTATTTAGTGCCCTAAAAAGGAACTCTTGGTGGGGGTAGGGGTTCTTCATCCCATGCTCTATTCTCTAGGGGTCCTCTACTTCTAATCCTGCCTGAGACTGCCTGTTTCCCTTGCTTCCCCACAGAGCACACTGTAGAGTATCAGGTCCTGCATGAGGCTGGAGTTTCTGGATGGAGGAGACTGTTGGGTATTGGGCCTTTATTTATATTCACCTTTTTTTTTCTTTTTTTCTTTTTTTGAACCCAATGTACCACACATGCTAGCAGTGTTCTATCACTGAGCTATGTGCTCAGTCTTTTTCATTTTAAAGACAGGATTTTACCAGCCCAAGTGTTCAGTCTTGTAACCTTCCTGCTTTAGCCTTTCACTTACTACTGGAATTGTAAGTACGTTCCACTTCAGTTGGTTCCTTGGATTTTTTTGAACTTTTTGCTACTCTGGTCACTTCCTTATTTTCTGAGCTCTGGGAAATGGTTAGAGGCAACAAGAACTTTGTCCTCCTTTTTCCCTTGAGGACTCTTAAGTGGTCAATGGCCTACTTCCTGGTTTAGGTGACCTCTTTGTCCATCTAGTATGTAATGGGCCTCTAGCTCCCAGGCTCCACAAAAGGTGGTGTAGTCCTTTTTCTTGTCTTCTATAGAGGCATTTCAGAACCCTTCCCTTGGGCCACAGTTGTTGAGGGACCCTGGCTCCCATAGGAGGATATCAGTGAAATAATGGTCATTGCTCTTCTCATGCTCCCTGACCCCAAAGCCCAGGCCTACCTTTGGTCTTGATGACCATTCTAGTGGGCCAAATTTGCCCATGTGAGAATTCACCCTACAGCTACTTTTAAAAAACTATTTTTAGCATTTGTGTTGCTGAAGTGTGCACTAAAAACTTTTTTCAGTCCCCCAGGTGCTGCTGTGTGCAGTGTGGTCAAGAACTGTTCTATGTCATTTTCTACATCTCCTTTCTCTCTGTGATATCCAGGTAGTCTTTTGTTGTAGTGGTTTTTAATCTTGAGATAGGGTCTCATTATGTAGTTAAGGCTGGCCTTGAACTCACTGTAGCCCAGGCTGGCCTAATCCTCTTGCCTCAGTGGAGTCCTTAGTGCTGGAATTATAGGTGTGCACCACCACATCCAGTTTCTTTTTTGTTTTTTTGTTTTTGAGACAAATTCTTTTGTTACATAGTACTAGCTGGCCCTGAACTTGCTTATGTAGCCCAGGGTGTCCTGGAACTGATGGAGAGCCTCCTGCTTTAGCCCTACCCTTCTGTATTATAAGGATATGTATAGTTTCAACTAGGTAGTCTTGATTATATTAAATTTTCCCACCTTAGTATAACAGCTTGTTAAACCACCCATAATTGAGTTTACTAGTAATCTTATGTTTTCCCTGCTTGGTGTGGTGTTTTTTTTTGTTTGTTTGTTTGTTTGTTGGGGGTTTTTTTGGTCCTAGGGATGAAACTCATGACTGAGCGCTTGCAAGGCAGGCGCTTATGCTGCTGAGCTAAATCCCCCAGCCCCTGGTGTGGTCTTTTCTAGACTCTTCTTTCCAAAATGACTCTTGCAGTTATCTGATAGTGAGGGTTTGGGATCATTAGAATCTGATACTCAGCTGTTATGTCTTTGTAGAGAATTCGTGGATTGCTCCAGGCCAAAAACAGAACAAAACCAACAACAATAACAGTATAAAAAAGTCTCACTTTGGAGTCCAGGCTGGCCTCGAACTCACTACTTAGCCCAGGCTGGCCTTGAACTTGCAGCAATCCCCTTGCATCTCTCCTGAGTGCTGGAATGATAGGGTGCTACCACACCCAGCAAACAATTTTTTTTAATGATAAATCATTTAATTATTTATTTAGATGTTAAGCTCTCAAAGTAAATTCTTTTTTTTTCATTTTTTAAAAATTTTATTTAAAGAGAAAAAAACCCCAAACAAAACACATTAAAGGGTAGCAACAAAACAGAATTCCAAGGAAAAAAGAAAAAAAAAAACCCACTAAGAAATCATTACTTGACAAATTACATACTGACATCTTGGAAATGGTTGTTCAAATTGCAAAATTAAAACATGCAAAGTAGACGTTCAGACAGTGACACTGTTAACAGTTCTGCTCCACGATCTGACATAAACAGCACTATGGTCATCCATCTTACACACTCAAACATACATGCAATTATATCAAAAGGGTAAAATTAAACACAACAAAACAGAACAAAGAGGCTCACAAGAAAGCAATGTAATAGACATAAATTTCAAAGCAAGACAATTGGAGATATTCACTCTCTATCATATTGACTCTTGTTTTCTTCCAAATAGTTGTCCATATTGTCACATACAGGGAATTCACATGAAACAACATTGTATGGAACTGATCTAAGCAGGATGAGGAGGGCGTTTCAGGTCTTCAAGACCAGACAATAGGGAAGCCAAGAATGGCTGTCATAGTGTCTCTCATTCTCTTCAAAACAGCTGTCCATACCTTCATGTGTGTTTAACTTAAACAAAACAACACAAGCTAAAATCACTTTGAACAAAGAATGATAGTATTGCTGGATTTCACATCGTGACATTACGGAGTCAGCACTGGGTACTGTAGTGTCTCTTTCTTCAAAGTAGTTGTTCATTTCAACATGTGTTATATAGTTGGTTCTTGTAAACTGTTTATAAGCTCTACACATGCATGAGTATCTATATGTATATCTATCCTATCTGTATTAGAGGGATAAACAAAACAAAGCAAGACAAAACAAAACAATTCCTAGAAAAGCATGAAGCAAAAAGTCATATAAAACCACAAGGTGATCTACAATGGTTACCATGATGTCTCAGCAGTATATAACAACATTAATAAAAACAAAGCATTGGAAATATTATAAGACTTCAAAAGCAGGCAATAATCAAACCAGAGTGGGTATCGTAGTGAATCTTGTCATCTTCAGTGTAGTTGCCTATACTCTTAGACTTGATGCTATCAATCATAACAGATTTGAATAAAATCAGTCAATACAAGGTAGCACTCTAACAAACCAGATTCAAATAAGATCAATCATAATAAGACAGTATAAGTTATACAGGGCTTCGGTTAAGTTGATAGGAAATTAAGGATGATTACCATATTATGTCCTCTTATTTTTGGGATAGCTCACCTTGTCCTCAAGTCTAGCGTAAGTAGACAAATTGGAACAGCATGTAATCCATCCAAGCGAAGTGATGAGAATAATGTAGATTTTAAATATTGTTACCCCGTTAACAATATCCTCTGCCTTCCTTTTTTAGACAATTCCTCCCCTTTCACTCCCATAGGGTGCACTGCTTATTTTGGGTCCCACTACCTCCTTATATAGAGCATCTCAATAGACCCTATCTCCTGATCTGCTCTGCCTGTGTTTCTCTCTGTTAGTATTTCGAGGCCCTCCATCCTGGAGATTATAGCCAATCTTCTCTGCCTTATTTCTGCTATTCTATTTTTCTGCCATTGGTAGTCTATTTTTCCCTTCCACTCCACTGTCTGCCCCATTCACTGAGGCCTCTCTGCCTCATAGTAAATTCTAACAACTTGGAAAATACTGACAAATTTTCTCTCACCAAACTGTAAACATGCAGTATAAATACACGGTTGAACTATTAATACATACTACCATTTCATAAATTACATAATAAAACAAATTATCAAGTATCTAATATTGTTACACAGCTCAAAAGACATATAAAATGTTAAATAAAATATGTAGTCAGTTTTTTGGCAGAAACTCACTTTTTTTGGGGGGGGGTGTTTTTGAAGCAGGGTCTCACTATGCAGTTCAGGCTGGCCTTGAGCTCACTTTGTAGCCCAGGCTGGCCTTAAACTTGCAGTGATCCTCCTGCCTCAGCCTCTTGAGTGCTGGGATTTCAGGTGTGTGCCACCACTCCCGGCAAAACCCACTTTTTTTGCAAGAAAGGTTGGGGGGGGTCACATTTAAAAAAAAAATTGGTGAATAATCTCTGATAAGAATGGAAATAAACTGTAAGAATTTCAGAAATTTTATGATTAAGAATTGAGCTATAATAACAAGTCATCTTTACCTTTAAAAATATTTTATTCTTCACAAAAGTAGCACTTTACTAAGACTATTGAATCCCCCCAATTCATTGTATAGGTTCTCGCTATTAAGGTGCACCTCAGAATTCAAACATTAGATTATCCCTATAGCTTTTTTGTCTGGAGACATTAAAGACATGCTTCTGTAGCAGTGTAGATTTTCAAAGTGAAGATTTCCCATAACCACACAAAATAGCTCTTACATTAATGATTGCCATAAAACTTGGTATAATTAAAGAGAAAAATTCAGAACTGGGGATATATATAGTTCAGTGGTAGAATGTTCGCAGCCTGTTTTTTTTTTTCTTTTTGATACCAGGGATCAAATTCATGACCTCGTGCTTACCAGGCAGACACTTAAGCCTCTGAGCTAAATCCCCCAGTGGTAGAATGTTGGCCTACCATGTGCAAAGCCCTACATTGGATCCCCAGCACACACACAAAAAGAAGTTATATATGATAAATATATACTGTTTCTAGGTGTGGTGGTACAAGCCTGCAGTCCCAGGTTTTGGAAGGACAAAGTAGATTCCTAAGCTCAAGGCCAGGCTGGGCTACATAGGGTTGCCCCTTCTCCTCAATCAGTGGTTAAGCAAACCTGATGAATAGTGATATAAATGTGATACGAACATAAAGCAAGTACGTATATAACCATATATTCCTTGCAATGTTTGAAATGACTGGAAAGAATAAGCCACAAAGTCTTGACTGTTATTACTTCCTGGAATTTTGGATTTGTATGGTACTAAAAATATACTGGTATGTTTTTACACTTCATCTTTCTAAATTTATCTTTTTTTCTTCCCCTTCTGTGGTAGTGTACTGGAGAGTGAACCTTAAGCTTCAAGCATCCTAGGCAAATGGTCTACCACTGAATTACTTTACCAGTCCTTTAAAACAATTTTTTTAAGACTAAGTTGCCCAGGCTGGCCTTGAACTTAAAATCCTCCTGCCTCATTCTCTCAAGTAGCTGAGTTTACAGCTATGTACTCCTATGCCTGAATTAATTTCTTATGCATTGATAAGATTCTGGCATGAGACTAGACTTTTTTTCTTTTGGTTACTGGGAATTGAACTCAGGACCTCACACTTGCCGGGCAGGCACTGTGCCACACTGAGCTAAATCCCCGACAGGAATAGACTTAAGAGGTATAAAAGAATTTACTCTACAATAGGTAGAAATTTAAAGTACAGTACATGCTCAAAGAAATAGAACATTGGCTCTCTAAAAAGAGACGTGCTCCACAGTTTGGAGCTGGGAATATTGAAAGTTTTCTCTTGGGACTTAAAAGGGTGGGCTACCCACAGAAAGATAATGGCCTGTTCCTATGGAAAAGCCTGTTTTAATGTGTAGGAGAAAAAGGTGGTCTATTCACAGGAAAAACAGGCCAGTTTGTAGTGAAAGGGAATTGCCCAGGTTTAATGTTTTGGGAGATAAGGAAGAAAAGCTTGTGTCCTGAAGCTGCAGTTTTCTTTTCTTTTTCTTTTGCAGTTTTCATTTTTAAAATTATGATTTTATTGTCACCAGACATGGTGGTACATGCCTGTAATCCCAGCACTCTGGGAGGCTGAGGCAAGAGGATGGTTGTAAATTCAAGACCAGCCTGGGCTACCTAGTGAGTTCAAGGCCAGCCAGCCTGAACTACTTAGCGAGATCCTGTCTCAAAAACCAAAACAAAACAAAAAAGATTTTGTCTTCTTTCTACTGATTATTACTTTTTCTATCCTATCTACCTCACCCCACCCAAGACTTTTTTGGGGGGAAGAGTTGAGGCATTCTCACTATGTAGTTCATATAGTGAACTCACAGCATGGCCCAGGCTGGCCTCAAACTGATGGCAATCCTCCTACCTCAGCCTTTCCCGAGTTCCTATATTGCCTCCCCAAGACTTTGATTTTTTTTGTTTTTTCAGTCAGGGTCTCACTGTGTAGTTCAAGCTGGCCTTGAACTCACTAGACCAGGCTAGTATCAAACTGTCAGCAGTCTTCCTGCCTCAGCCTCCCGAGTGTTGGGATTATAGGCATGTGCCACCACACCTGGCCTGGCTGATCCCTTATTTGTAAAGGGTAAAGAAGGGTCAAGGGTCTGCCTTCTTACAACTGTTTCAGGCTGAAGAGGAACACTGATCCTACCTGTCCTGGGATTAAGAGTCTCATTTTGACTAACCTGAAGGAGACAGTGGAAGATGAGTTTTGTTGTTTGATTTTTTTTTTTTTTATGGTCTAGAAAAGAAAAAAGTCATTGATACTTAAGCTTGATTTTATAACCATGTTAAACAAGCAGAATCTAAATATTAAAAGTAGAATATTGATGAATAATGACTTCAAAAATGGTAGACATTAGCATTTGGCACAAATCTTTTATCTTTAATGTTTATTTGATTTGAGGTGTTTATCCAAATACAATAGGTGGAGTTTAACAGTATACCGATTCCTCTCTGTTTCTCAAAGAAATCTATTTTTTTTTTACTTTAATTATAACAATAGTAAAGGAATATGTCTTTGTGACCTTTGGGCCATAAGAATTTTTACTGTAGGTCTTAAAACCTGTACCTAACCTGTACCTTTTTTTTTTTTTTTTTTTTTTTTTTTTTTTTTTGGTACCAGGGATTGAATTCATGACCTTGCACTTGTAAGGCTGGCACTTAAGCCGCTGAATAAATCCCCAGCTCCTGACCTCTATTGTGTAAACATGACAGATAAAGCTTAGTAGTTGGAATATTTATATTGCCGTTCTTATTCTTGAGACATACCTATATAAGAAGCTAAATCTTTAATGTTATTTGAAAGTACATTAAAATTACAATGAGAATATTTTAAGAGGGGTAGAAGGACACATTTGTGAAATAGCTAGTGGGCTGGGGATAAAAATTTCTTAGGACTAGTTGACCAGAATGCTATAGGTGCTGCTGGAGATCGCCAGTAGGGGCTGATACAGTGTTGCCTAGCCTTTTCTTTTATATTATGGTACTATTATTTTAATTAATTTTTTGGTTATACTTTTCTGTTGAGTGTTTAAGACCAAGTCAAAATAAGACCTATGTTAATCAAAATTAATCTCTTATTTGCTCTCTCTCTTCTTCCCCCCAGCATATTTTTTTCCCTGCATATGGCTTTGGAAGCATGGGGGACATTTTCATTTATAGGGGGCCCACCTTTTAGCACAGTACACACTGGTTGACTCCTGTTCTCTGAGATCTGATGATTTCTTACCTGAGAAGTTGAGTCACCAGAGTTATGGATCCATTTAGAAGGGTCCCATCATGCTCTGGGTTCTAGCTGACCTTGTAGGACAAGGGCCAAAATATTGACTGTCCTCTTAGCCCAGTTAGCTTTCTTAGCTTTGCTCTTCAAGCCTCCATTGTTGAATACCCAGGAAGTCAGTTATACCAGTCTTAAAGTGTGGCTAATAGGTTTTAATCTTGACTGTTATAATCTTTTTTTTTAGTATTGAGCATTTCAAAAATATAAAATAATGACTTTCCTACTAAAGTTAGCATTAGTATTAAGAGCCAGTGTCATATTTTATTTGTACTGTAGATAATGGCATACCATCTTAATATACTGCTTAGATTATCTTTTATAAATCATTTCTATAGAATGTTAACAGTTATAAAGTTTTACAAGAAAAATTTAAAATCAAGAACAAGCATCAAGGAATAGATCCTTATTTTGAGACAGTGTCTTGCCACATAGTTCGGTGTGACTTTGAATTCACAACATATCCCAGACTAACCTCGAACTCATGGTGATCTTTCTGCCTCAGCTTTCCAAGCACTGAGATTACAGGTGTGTGCCAGGCTTCAGGGAGTAGATTTAAAGACATAACTCAGTACTGCATATTTTAGGTGCAGTGAGTCTATATAAGCAATAAACATATTTTAAATACTAAATGGCAAAAATCTTTCAATAAGTGTTCAAATGGGTTGATCATAATCCAAACATAGAGCGTACAATTCTGTCAAGCTTGTGGTCTGATAAAACTGCTTTTCAGTACTCCTGTGGAAGCTTCGTTAGACTTACTCACCAAGCCAATCTGTTGGCTAATACATATGACAAATTAGGACCTGTCTGAAGCTCCACTTCCAAGGTCCAGTTTAGTGAATGCAGTCATTGTTTTTATGACCATTGGTGTCTTTGAAGCTCAGCACACTTGAAGACGCTACTCCTTGAATTATGTCACTTGATGTTAAAAGCTCCATGCCACTGTTTCTTACAGATTTTACTGTCTTTACATTTCACTCCACCTGCAGTTAGTGCATGGGCAACAAGCCTGGAGCTCTCCCATGGTTCAGCAGAAGGGGCAGTGATATAACAAACAAGCTGTCATAAAATAATTTGCACAATAACCATCCGCTTTCCAGTTAAATGATGGTGCACTGTTGTGGGAAGGCTGGGAGAGAACATGGTGCCTTCTTTTTCCCCACAGGACTGGTGTCAGAAATTGCCTCACAAATACTGACTATTGTGGTACCTGCACTCTTCTTCACTTCTTTAAATCTATTTAAAGTCACTTTAACTGGATGTAATGTAATAAGGAATCTCATGTTCTTGCATGTAACTTCCACAGGCACAGGGTGGTTGATTTAAGACATGTTAATTTAGTTTAAAAAAAACACTCAGGTTTATTAAAGAACTGATATGGGATGCAAAGAAACTAGTAGATGTCAGTATACTCTACTCAAAATCCTCAGGGCCAGCTGTAAGGTTGGGAGTAATGGGGAAGGTAGGTGTGGACCTCCTGACAAGCAACCAAAGCCCTTCCACTGTGATGGGGGTCGAACGCAAAGGAGAAGAAGGGGGCAGGTGCAGCCATATGTTCTGTGATGCCAACTCAACACCGCCCAGGTCGAGCACTCTGAGAGGGCTTCTCGGAGAAGTGTCTGTAGCTCATTTGTCTATGTAGAGGTTGTGTAGTAATCTTCGCTGTCCTTCAGGAACTCCATAAATGTCTGAGTAGGCAGTCACTGTGGTGGCAGTGTACAGTGTTGGTCAACAGGGAGCCATAGAGATTTAGGTGGTGACCTGGACAACCGACTGCTCTTCTGCTGCATAAGAAATCACCCCCCAAAATTAGAGACCTAATATAATTGAGTATTGTTTTACCAGATCAGAAATTTTTCAGAAGATAAGCACAAGGTCTCCTATGGCTGCAGCAAGATGGAGCTGAGATTGGATTCTCTCACGAATCCTGGGTTTGAGCTAAGGAGGGCAGGAGAAACTGCTGACACCAACCGTCTCCTCAGCCTCAAGGCTAAGTGGCTCAGGGATCCAAAGCAAGCATGGTGAGAGCATACGAAGAGCTGGCTCCCACACACAGGTCCCTTTTCTGTGCTGCCCAAGCTGAAAGTGGGAGAAATCAGACCACTTACAGGGGCAGTCTGCAGGAATCTGAACATTTCCTGCCTCTCAGTCTTTCTCTCCAAAAGCTTTTAAGAGCTTTTAGGTTATAGCAGTAAGTCTAGGCAAATTTATTTCTCTCTCTCCTACTAGTACAGTGGGTATGCTTTGCTCTGGGACATCATTCTGCACCTGCCATTTTCTGGGTTCCCTCTTGCCACATGTGGCTTCAGCCCCTCCTGGCACAGCATCTCTCTTTGTTCCTCTGTACATCCTGCATAGGTTTTGGACCGAATATTTCATAGTCTTTGGATACTTTGAGGTTATTTTCAGCATGCTATTTTATTTTCATTTTTTAAGCAGAAGTGGCATGGGTGCAGAGTTGATGGCATTGGGCTGCTGAGATCCCTGTGGAGGAAATATCCTTGGTTATTGGCCACTGTGTGCTCACTACTCAAGCCCAAGGCCCATGGGGGTGTCTCTGGGACAAGTGGCAGTGTTCAACCCACTGTCACCCTTTGTGACATATGGAAGTCTCATATGTGGACAGGGCTCTCCCTCCCCTGATGCACCCTGAGAGCAAACACTTACAAACTTTTGCATCTAGAGGGAGTTAGATGAAGACACCATCCTGGCCAGAGGGTTCTGGGATGAGAGGCAGCTACATGCCACTGTGACCACAGGAGCCCAGCACCATCTCCTCTGCAGGATGAATGAATAAACTGCTGTCTCATGCCTGTAATGTATTTAGGCATTTTGTTCTTAGAATCAAGACTTTTAAGGTTTTTATAAGAAACATTTTAATTTTTAATCAAATGAACTTAGGTACCTACTAAGCTGCTTGGTTCTTAATGAATGTCTCAGCCTGTTATACTTAACCCATTGTCCCAAAGGCTGCTGGTTCCATTGTCTCTCTTTTCCTGTTCTTTCCAGTTCCTTGCCTTTTAGTTTTATATTTTTCAAACTTACTTTAATCCTTAGTTTTAAACATTGATGCTTTTAGAAAATTTAAAAGAGTAGTGCTGAGGCAGGCATGCCCCACAGACACCACCACCCCCGCGATTTCTTCCTCATGTAGGTACCCTACCACCTACAAGTCTTCATCCTCAGTTTGTCTCTAGCCAGTGTCAGTGTGCTCCCTGTGTGGTGTTCTCACTGAGCACATACGTTGGCAGGAAGAGAGCGTCCTGCCCTGTCTTGCTGCTGGTCCTTGCTAGTAGACAGCTGGTTGCTGGGAGGGACCTTTGGCTTCAGGTATTGTGATGGCAGGTGGGTGCTGGTCTCAGGGGCTATGATGATATATGGGTAGCTTCCCTGCCTTCATGACTGAGCCGCTTTAGGGTGTTACAGGATTGGGAACGTCCTTTGTGACACAGGGAGGCTGGCAGTGACCTGGAGCACCTGCAACATCTTGTCTTCTTGGCTGCAACCCATCTAGCTGCAGTGCTAGCCTCGTGCTGGCAGCTGCTTTGGTGTGACTTTCTCAGGAGGTAGCTTCTCTAGCTCTGCTTCTGAAAGCACACCTGGGCTTGGGGAAAGTTTTACTTAAGAGGACAAGAATGCCTCATATCCCCCTTCCATGGCCTGTGTTAATATATCTGTGAAGTTGGCATTCTCAGCCCTCAAGGAATGAGTTGGTAAGTCTGTGTGTCCTCAGGAGAGACATGCAGTATGCAGGGCCCTCTGAGGGAGTGATTCATGAGTGCCAAGAGGGACCCCAAGGGCAACAGTAGACTCATCTGTCAGCATAGATCCTGGGTGGATCGTGCTGATTCTCTGACACCTGCCTGCCCCTTCATGCCTTCAATTCACCGAGTACCTCATGATCTCAAGTGTGTGCTGCATCCTGCTGATTCCGTTGATTCCCTATGTGTTCAGCATAGGCATCTGCTGCTCTAGGGTGAGAACAGCATGTTTAGAAGCTAGAAAAGACAAGGCAAGGCTACTGGTCAGTGTGGATGACAGTGGGTTCCCTCTCCCTCCGGTAAAGGAGACTATGGTTGATGCTGAGTCAGTGGATGAGCTCAATGCCCTCTTCTGGGCCCTGTCTTCTTCCTTCACCTGCTGCTCAGCTGTCCATAGCTGGTAGTAGTGACACCTGACAGTACGCCCATTGGGGACAGATTCTGATGGCCCACAGCTGAGCTCTGAGGCAGCAGCAGGACCCCTGAGAAAGGGGCCAGGCACAGGATGAAGGAACTAAACTTGGATTTGCCGCCTGTGACATCTTGGAGTACAAATGCTGGCTGAGAGCTGAGTATGCACTTATGCCCAGAGGACCAGGTGCAAAGTCACTGACTGGTGCATACTTGGTGCAGGGTTCAAACAGAAGCCCCAGGGATGACAGCTTCTTATGAGGCAGTGTGGAAACAGAAGGATGTGGATGCCAGCGTGTGGGATTTGGAGCTGGAAATAAGTGTAGGCGAGAGCAGAAAGGCTGCTGCCTGGAGGTGGTGTTCATTCTGTAATGTCTAGCAGTGCTCTCCAAGTATCATGTACATGCTAAAGTTTCACCTGTTTTAAATATATAATTCAGTGATTTTTAGTAAATTTTACAGAGATGTGCAATGAGTACCACTACCTAATTTGAGAACATTTCCATCATCACAGAAAATGCTGCTTGTTCATTTCTAGCCCAGTCTGGGACAATCCCTAAGCCACTTTCTGTCTCTATAGATATTCCTTTTTTGGTTATTTCATGTGAAGGGAGTCATAAGTACAGTCTTTTGTGTGTGACCTTTTTATTTGTTGTTCATTCCATCTGCTGTTGTCCTCTTAAGTAGGTGTATCAGATCTTGTTACCCATTGTCTGGTTGAGGCCATTGGGCAATTTCATAGAAATTGTGCTGCTATGGACATGTTGTCTCACATGTGACAGGAAGAACACATATTTTCATTTCTCTTGGCTGGGTTCCTAAGAGTGGGATTGTGGGTCATATGGTAACTGTACCATAGAAACTATCCATCTGCCCTCCAAAGTCATTTGCTTTCTTCAGCAGGCTCTGAAGGCTTGTTTCCCTGTGTCTTCAAGACTGGCTTATCTAGCTAGCTATTTGGTTCTCAGTATCTCAGGGTGTGTGAGTTCGCATCTGATTGTAGGTGTAATTTGCATTTCCCTGATGAGCAGTGATATTGAGCAGCTTTTGGTTTGCTTGTCCATTTATACAAATATGAGCAACATTGATTAAGATCCTTATCTCACCCTACCCACCACCCTCCTGGGGATTGAACTCAGGACCTTCACACTGTGCTACATCTCTAGCCCTTTTTATTTTGAGATAGGATCTTGCTGAGTTGCTACATTGTTCAAGCTGTGCTTGAACTTGCAGTCCTGCCTCAGCCTCCCCTTGTGCTGAAATCACAGCTGTGTACCACCACACTCAACAAATTTATTTATTTATGTACTGAGGATTGAACCCAGGCCTTTATACCATGCTACATTCCTATCCCCTGTCCCTTTATTTTTTATGTTGAGTCAGAGTCTTGGTAAGTTGCTGAGTGGCTCAGTCTGGGCAGGAACTTGCCATCCTTCTGCCTCAGCCTCCCAGAGTGCTAGGATAACAGTTGTACAAGGCCATAACCCAGAAAATATTTAAAACTTTTTGTGGTACTGGGGACTGAACCTAGGGTTTTACAAATCCTACGAAAGTACTCTACCACTGTGCTATGTCCCTAGTCCTTCTTTTCCCAGGTTTTAACTGTGTTGTTTTTTTTCTTCTTGTTATTGAATACAATTGAATACAATTCACATGAAGTTTGTAAATACAAATTCTTTATTAGACACATGACTTGAAGACATTTTCGCTGATGGTATGTTTTTATTTTCTTAATTCATTTTGAAACACAAGAGTTTTGAATTTTGGTAAAGTCCATTTGCCCATTTTATCATCTACCACAGGTGCTTTGGGTATTGCACCTGAGAAGTCTGTGTCCTTCAGTAGTAGTATTCACGCTAGTTTAGCAATTCGGAAATTCCTGGCAACTTCAACAGAGCAGCCAATATGGTCTAGAGCAGTGATGGTGAGCCTTTTAGAGACCAAGTGCCCAAACTGGAATCCAAAACTCACTTATTTATCGGAAAATACCAATTATGTAATTAAACCTGAACACTAGGGCTGAGGGTTTAGCTCAGTGGCATAAGCCCCTGCCTGGAAAATATGAGACTGTGAGTTCAATCTCTGGTACCAAAAAAACCAACAACAACAAAAAAAAATACCCAAAAAATCTCAACACTCAAGTTAGGGTTTAGGGAAAGAAAAAAAAAACTGTGCCCTGCTGCTGGGGTGACTTGGCTTGCACACTGACTGCGGGGGCTCTGCATACCTGCTGCTGAGGTACACGTGCCATAGGTTTGCCCCCAGTGGTCCAGGGTATTGAGGTTGAGGTATCTGTAGAAGGTAAGCAGGTTGAGGACCCTGATGTGGTGACCATGGAAACACATGAGCAGAGGCCTGAGGCAGCCATTTCTCTGAGTTACTGTTTTTAATATGGATGAGACAGGAATATGTTTAGATAGTGATGAGGAAGGAGAAACAAGAAATTACTGGTAGCATAAGCTTTCTGAGAACAGACTTTTTTTTTTCCACGTATTAGAGACTGAACCAGGGCACACTATCACTGAGCTACAACCTCAGTCCTTTTTTGTTTTGAGATAGGATCTTTCTAACTTGTCTGGGCTGGCCTTGAACTTGGAATTGTCCTGTCTCAGCCTCCTAAGTAGCTGAGATTATAGGCATGTATCACCATACTGGGTTAGGAAGACATCAGAGTTTTCTGTTGCTGCCACAAATCACTGCAAATTGCATAACTGAAGTACCACAGATCTATTGTAGTCTGTTGTGGTCTGAAGAAGTTTAGCTCCTCAGCATGGGTACTCAGGTAAGCATGCTGCAACCTCAGAGTATACTGGCAAAGCCTTTGTCCAGTGCTGTTTTCCCTGAAGGCCAAGGCTGCAGCACACCTAGAAATGGGCAGTGGGGTCAAGGCTGTTATTAAGCACTGGCCTCCTGGCCTTGGGTATAGTCCTGGGGTCTCTGTGGAAACAACCATCAGCCAGCTTCTCTTTTTCTCTGGCTCACCTCCTAAGCAGAGCCCAGAATCCACGTTCTCATTATGGGCTCTGATTTGGAGGATCCTATAAAGGCTGAGCCCAAACCAAACCTGGATAGCAAGCAGGTGGTGTGGAGCATGGGGAGGTGGGTCTCCAGAGTAAGGCCTGGCAGATGAAGACGATCTGTGGTGTGGACAGTGGGCCCTGCGTTTGAAGATAGTGGAATGGAGGAGAGCCATGGAGACTTGAGAGGGAAAGAAGAGGTAAGGTCTGAATGTTTTCACATCAGGCCAAGTGGTTCTAGAGGAGTGCCAGCATGCTTGAGGTCATTGCGGAAATGATGTGTTGAAGTGGAGGTGCTGTTAGCTGTATTCACTGCATTCTCCACTTCGGGTCTTCTTGGGCTATCACTCCATCGTAGGTTCAGGGGAGTGCCTGTGGTTTTCTCCCTGCTCTTCCCGTCTCTCATCTTTGGTACTCAGGGCAGAGACCTTGTAGACACCATGGGGGCCCTAACCCAGACCAGGACTGGGCCATATGCCTTCATGGTCTGTACTGTGATCCTGTGGCAGAGATGAAATCTTTCAGATATCTCTCCAAGAGCTGGCACTAAAAGGGATTCTCACAGCTAAATGGCCATCCCATTTACAGCTCTCCGAAGGGACTCTCATGCTGGCTTCCTAGCTGAATGAGGAAGGCATCTCCAGAGCTATGTCCTTACATGATTCTCAATATCACTAGGAGATTAGGTGAATATAAAGATTACTGAAATAAGAATACCTTTTACATTTTGTTATTATAAGAACAAACAGTGATGTCCATGTAGCTGAAGAGGGGGGTCATAATAATGTTTATGCCTATGTCCTAGAGTCTGGTGAAAACAGCCCGAACAGAATATTTGTAGGTGGTGAAGATGGCAACAGGTGGAAGCCAAAGGTGGCTGGCTTTAGCAGCACTCATCTCCCCAGCATGCCTACTGTGCTCTTCACCATAGAGCCATGCTCTATGGCTTACCTGCCCAGTTGATGCAAAAATGGGACTTTGGACTATGCTAGGAGAGCTGAGGCAGTCTCAGGTAGGACAGCAGTCAATGGCAGCTTGTCTGCTACAAGGGAACTGCTGTTGGGCACAGATTGGCAGATAGGGTTTTGATATTTTCTGAATGATACTTGTAATATTCTACAGAAAACAAGTGTTAAGGTATTTCTTGCTTAATGTAGGTAATCCAGTCTTGTAAATCAGACATTCTGCATGGAAATACTGTTTCATATTAAGTGGGTAAAATTAATAATTCATTGTGTGTCAATCAACCAGTTTCCTAAAATGTGACTAAAACACTGGTGAGTCACCTTTTTAAGAGGAGTAGGCTGTTCTGTGGGATGTCAGTGCTTTGAACATGGCATTCTAATTACCAGACAACAAAGACAAGATATTCACTGCTGCTTTTCCACTATGGCACTGAGAGGCCTTACATATTAAGTGGTGTCTCAGTGGCACATACTCTGCTGACACCCTGTGATTGCGACTTCTAATTATACTTGGAATATAGCTTGAGCCTTCCTCATGCATATTGTTGTGTTAAAATATTGATCTGATTGTTTTTGATGTTAAAATCATTGGTCAGGGCTAAAGGTGTAGCTCAGTGGCACAGCGCCTGCCTAGCAAGCGTGAGGTCATGAGTTCGATTCCCAGTACCCCCCCAAAAAATCATTGATCAAAGTACATGTTGGAAAAACCATGAATTATAAACTTGTAAACTATGAGGGCTGGGGATGTGACTCAGTGGGGCCATGGTGGGCAGCAGGCCTGGTGACTGGACTTGGGGTTGAGTTTGTAGAGGCACAAGAACAGTGGAAGGTGTGTGGAGTCTGCTCATCAAGGCCAGTGTCAGGCAAGAACAGCTGCTGTGGAGAAGGTCTCCATGAAGAAGTCATGGGCAGCAAGAGGAGAGTCAGCCCAAGCTGAGGGAATAAAGAAGCTGCAGAGTTCTCTCAGGACACAATAGAAGTGACTGCAGTGGACATTATCTCATGGAGGATTGAGGATATTTTTGGAAGGCCACACCTGAGTGTGTCCTTAATTAGATTTTATGAAAGGCATCTTGGTGTTTGGTGTCTTATGTTCTTCAGTTGGATGAGATGTTTTGTTTTCCCTTCTCTTATGAGTTTCTTCTCTCAGAATCCTCTCAGTACAGTTGAGATGCATAAAACTTGGATTCATTTATTCTTTGGACGGAAAGGCAGCTGGTTTTGTAGAGTGCTGATTCAAGACTGAATTTAAGACTCAGTGTTTCAAGTTTTTCTGTTCTCATGGCCCATGCCGTGAAAGAGTACTTTAACCAAAGTGTGATTTGAGCATGAACGTGAAATTCGTAATTAACTACAAAGCTTTTTAAGTTTCAGATCAGAAATGTGCTCTATGGAAGACTTCCTGAGTTGGATACATAGTTCACATCTTTTTTTTTTTTTAAGATACAACACGTCATGATTGTGAAACATGGTTGATGGAGTATTAGTGTTCCTTGTTTTTCTCTTTGAATTTCTAATGCTTGAGTTTAGCTTTGTGAGAAATGCACCCAAGGATTATAAAAGTATCAGCATCCCACCCCACCCTAACCTAGTCCCTCTCTGGGCTGGTGAGGAAATGGTCCTCAGAGTTCACTTGACTGACCTGTGACAGCCCTGCACCTTTCTGGAAGAGAGTTATCTGCCACCAAAATGCTCTGAAGCCCACCAGAGTGGGGGACACATCCGGTAGACCTGGCCTCCAGCTGGGCTCTGAGCGGCTATGGGCCCAGCTCACCATGGACCTCACTCTCTGGTCCTGGGAGTACATCATGCTTTCTCAGGGCCTTGTGCCCCTAAGTATGCCTAAGCTGTCCGGTGGAGGGACTGTGTAGTACCAGTATGCCTGAGGGCTGTGATGGAGTGAGGGTTGCTTATCGTGAGTAGCTCCAGTAGGTCCCAAGCCAGGGCCAGCAGAGGCTGTGGGAGGAATGGTATTCATGGGCACCACCGTCCTTTGGTGGTGGTGATGGTACATATTCTGTGGAATCACTGAGTTATCCACTAATGGTGGTTTTGAGATATGTAGATTACACATCAGTAAAACCATTTTATTTGTTTATTTTGTTTTTTTTGAGGCAGGGTCTCTATGTAATTGAGGTTGGCCTTCAACTCGTTGTGTAGCCCCCAGGCAGGCCTTGAACTCTACAATCTTCCAACCTCAGCCTTCCAGGTGCTGGGATTACAGGTATGTGCCACCATGCCCAGTTTAGTAAAGTTATTTTAAGATGACAAGCTTCCCAGTATGCACATGACTTGGAGAATGAGGGAGCAACATCTGCTCTCTGGAGGCCAGAAGCTTAGGAGGCAGAATCTTGCAGGGAAAGCCACAGCCAGCTGAATGCCTCATGGAGTCACTGTGGCATTTAGAATCAATTACACTGGTTTCGTCAAAATGGAGGCTCAAGGCAGGGCTTGTCAAAGGCTGTCTGAAGGCTGCTGGGAACCTAGACCTCACTCATACTCCCATAGGCCTTTTCTCAAGTGGGTCCAGAGAAACCAGAAGTGTGGGCATTGGGTTTTGTCCAGTGAGATAGGGTCTTATGTTCAGAAGTCCGGCAGCCCATCCTTTGCCTATATGTTGATGTCCTGGTGGATCTACCCGGCCTAGGAAGAGCCTTGAGTGTTCCCGCCAGCCTAGCTACACTGCATGGATTGGATCTCTCTGTCTTGGGGTAGGGAAGGACAGCTTCACTGACAGGAAACAGACTTTAGGGGAGGAACATCTTCAGGAGTGAGAGCCATTCTATCCTAAAGTGGGTCAGAATGTTATAAAGCAGGGTACTTAGAGGTGACAAAGTGCCTGGCCGTCACAGATGTGGGAGTGGGAGTGGGCAAGAAGAGTGGAGAGGATGAATCCTGCAGAGAGAAGATCAGGACAGGAGGGCACAGCTTAGGTCCACGCTGCCATACAGAGAGGGCAGATATGCCCCTTACAGGCTAAGAAAGTTGGACATCCTTGTCCTCAGTGCCATCAAGAGATAGGAGGAAAAAAAAAATTAAATAAAAAAAAAAGAGAGAGAGATAGGAGAGAGTGAGGGGACACAGTAGACACTTAATTACTGCCCAAGGACCTCACCTCCTCACACCGTCTGTCATGATGGGTTTTGGGTTCCAGTCTGTGAATTGAGTGATTGCACACTAGAACTGTAGCAAATAAGAAGAAAAATGATCCTGAGCATCTTAGGAGCTGGAATTCTAGAAAAAGGGCAGAGAATGTGGTGGGATCTCCAGCACAGCTGCAGCTTTGAAGATAGACACACTGCTGTTGAAGCTGGCAGCAGAGACTGGCTGCAGCCTAGACTTAATCGATTGCCGACCTTGGTTCCTTCATGAGAGCTGGCTCCAACCATGGATCCTGGTACTGAGTTTTTCATTTTTACTTCCTCCTGTGTTTTGGAATTTTCTCCCCAGTAGAGACAGGTGTGCTCAGCCACTGTAGCCTACGGGTGTCTTGGGAAGGGGATCTTTGGCCCAGCTCAGTGCTGACTTCTTGTGGACACACATTCAGGGAGCCCCACTCAAATTTCAAAGGCAGCCGTGAGGAAAGAGGGGCCAGCTGTTGGAGGAAGGGAAGTGAAGGGAGCCCATTGATCCTGGCCAGCATAGCAGCAGAGCCACGGGGTGATTTCTGGAAAGCCCTGCTTAGCATTGCATGGTATACAGTAGGTGCTCAGGGCAGGGTTTGTTCTCTGTGTGTCCATTTCCACCTAGTTGCTGAGGTTAAAGAGTTTGTGGAGACTGAGGCTCCCTGTGGTCTGGGAGGAGGTAAGTGGTGGACACCATGCTTCCTGTCTTGAACACTCTTATCTATGTGAACTTTCGTGTTGGGATGATTACTACTTTATTCTTTAGTCCAAGTCTGGTGGTGTCTCATAAAGTATACATTTAGTGAAAAGCAGTCTTATTGTGATAGCTGCTGTCACCAACTTGCTGAAGTTAATCTAACAGGCTGGTGTGGGAGGTTGATACAGATCTGTTTGGTTTATTATAAGGACTGTGTGCTGCTCCTGGTTTATTTAGAAATGAACAGAAGGTAGCATTTCTTTGGGAGCTGCAGGGTCCGAACTCCCTTTGATCTTGCAGTGCCTGTGGTATTGGGGGTTGGGGTTTGACCACAACTTGAGGTGTCGTGTCAGCTCTCAAGCTTCTTGTCCCTGGAGTTCTGGGCAACACTGCTGCTTGTGAGACTGCTGTTGCATCGCAGGCACAGTGCTTCTTTTACTTCTTTTGTATCTGACACTTTTTATGACAGCGTATGACTGGTTTGGGGCTCTGGCTTGGGACTCTCTGTCACTTGTTTGCCTCCCACTTGTCCGGGTCACTCTTTTTGTCCCCAAGTCTGGTGTAAGCACTCGGGCAGGGAGCCTGGCTGGGCAGTTCCAGGCCTTTGACATTTGTGGAGAACTTGCTGCAAGCCCTGAAATGTTCCATGGTGACTGAAAAGATATGTGTTCTCTGCTTCCTGGGTGTCGTGCTCTGCACACCTACCAGATGAATCCTCGCTGACTGTCTCCTGCCCAGCTCTTTCTGCCACTGTGCAGCAATACTGTGTACTAGCCTGGGCCTCTTCTGCCTGTCGTGAAGGTAGCTCTGAAGCTTGGAGGGAGCGCTCTGCTTTGCTTTGCTTTGCTTTGCTTTGCTTTGCTTTGCTTTGCTTTGCTTTGCTTTGCTTTGCTTTGCTTTGCTTTTTTTCTTTCTTTCTTTCTCTTTCTCTTTCTTTCCTTTCTTTCTTTCTTTTCTTTCTTTTCTTTTTCCTTCCTTCCTTTTCTTTTTCCTTCCTTCCTTTCTTTTCTCTCTTTCTTTCTTTCTTTCTTTCTTTCTTTCTTTCTTTCTTTCTTTCTTTCTTTCTTTCTTTCTTTCTTTGTCTCACTAGGTAGTTCAGGCCAGCCTTGAACTCACTATGTAGCCAAGGCAGTGATCCTCCTGCCTCATTCCCCTAGTGCTGGTATTACAGGTATGTACGCATCATGCCCGGCACTCCCAGTTTTTCTAACCCTGGCTTCCAGAATTTTATACCTTGTGTTTTAGATGTTTCTGTTTTGAGAGGATATAAGGTCAAGTGTCATTTTTTAGGAGATACATTCTGAGAAGTGTACAATGGAGTAAGTTTGTCATATGGACATCATAGAGTGACCTTAGTTAACTAGGGCAGCTGCAGTGTTACCAAGTGATGTGAGCATCTCTGCCTGAGCATCTCTGTTGTGACTCAACTGCTGTTCCATTTATACTCATTGTAGTCCTTTTTTTTTTTTTTTAATACAGAGTCTTGAGTTGTAGTGTAGGCAGGCCTTGAACTCACTGTGCATCTTAGGCTGGCCTCAAACTCACTGAAATCTTACTACCTCAGGCTCCTGAATGTTAGGAGTACAGGCATGTGCCACAATGCCTGGCACTCATTGTAATTCTAATCCTGTGTTTGAGCTTACTTCTACCATCTCACTTTGTCCTGCCATATTGGGGATAGGTTGCCTTTTTTCTTACTTTTTTGATCTTTTAATTATTATTTTTCTTCCACTATAGGTTAGAATTTACAGACCTGGCTTCTATAGTGGTTAACTTGTATATTTTATTTTTGTTTAGTTGGGTTTTGGGGTTAGTTTAGTTTAGTTTTTGAACTCACTATGCAGTTTAGGCTGCCCTTGAATTCATCCCTGGCTGGCTTCAAACTCATGGTAAACCTCCTGCCTTAGCCTCCCAAGTGCTAAACTTACAGGCATGTGCCATCACACCCAGCTACCTTGGATATTTTAACACAGAATTCATTTATCAGAATCTAAAGTTTATCTCTGTTTTTGGTCTCTCAAAATATACCAGCCCCTAGAAGCCTTCTGTCTGCTACTGATAGTTTCTTCTCTCCGGGCCACTGCTGTCACTGCAGGGCCAAGTATGGGTGGGGCTTCCTCCAGAGAGAGGAGAGCTCTTTGCCCCTTGTACACACTCCAGGGTCTGGCGTCAGGGCATGCTCCACGTGGATCTCTCCCAAGCCATGCATTCTTCAGAGCTGTGGATACAACTGGAGGCCAACTCTGAAAAGGCCAGGCCAGTGTTCCTCCCTTTTCCAGGTTCCAGAATTTTCTTAATCTTTTCCCTCTGGGCTTTTGAATGCTCTTGTCAGCTCATCAGTGGATTTTCTCTCTAGCAATAGTGCTCCTTCATCAGAGGTGGATTGAAGCTACAGCGTTTTCATCTTTCTGACAACCCCTCTGAAAACGCTTTCTTCCAGTGAGGGCAGGATTCTACCTGAGGCTGAAGCAGACACTAGCCAGGGCTGCTCCTTTGCTGGAGTTCCATCCCCACTTGGAACTCTTGCTGGGAACCGTTTTCTCTGTGCCTATGGGTACCTTCCTGCAATGACTCTATTGGTCTTTATGCTCCTGGGGACTCAGGATCTTTGTACTTGGGAAATACATCATCCAGCTACTCGTTTGCACAACCTCAGAAAGGGTGTGCAGGTGCCCATGTAATCCTACCTGGAGGCAAAAAGGCTGTGCCAGGTTTGCTACAGGGCAATGCCTTGGACTACCATGTGCTGGGAGCAGAACATCATAGGGCAAGGGCTGGCTTTGGGTACTGTGAATGGTGAGTTAGTTCCTCCTCTGACTGTACCATCACGGAGCAAGGTCTGAGGAATGTCCTTGATGTGGCTCCTTTCCCCTGTGGAGTGGCAGGGACCTCAATGACAGCCTGGCTTTTTCCTTCCCAGACAGTGACTGCAGCCACAGGGGCTCCTGCTAATCAGTACTGTGACTTGTTTCTTATCCTGGTCGCCATCAGGTCTTGTGCCTTCTGCCCAGGGACTAAGTTGGTGATGCGGAGACTAGGGCAGCTCAGCACAGGGCTGCCAGGGTCCAAGTCAGCCTGGGGCCAGTGCTATGTGCACACATGCATACACATGGTCCACCAGCCGTGGAGGTAGGCAGGGAGGCGCCTAGGGAATAAGGGCCCTGGTAAGCAAGAGAGTGCTGCCAGCACCAGGAGCAGATTGCTGCTTCCTGGGCACATTCTCTGAACAGACCCCATCAGGAGTAGCACAGAGCGTGCTCTGTTCCAGAACTCCATGTAGAAAGTTGGAATCAAGAACCTTCTCGCCCACTCAGGACCAGAACTTTCCTGCAACAAGGGTGGAGGAGGAACAGACTCTGTAGGGGATGGCAACCAGCAGGAGGCCTTGGTACCATCATGTGGGTGGTACCTGTCCTGCTTCCTGTGTGTCTCCAGCTTGGAGGGGGCTGTGGCCAAGCCTGGCTGCCCCTAGGGAGGGCTGCCTGCTGAGGGCAGGGCTCACTAGGGATGGCTGGCTCTTGTACGGCATGTCCACACACAACTGCCAGCTGGTGTCTGCATAGGCTAGTGACTCTGGTTGGTCTCTGTCTGGCCCTGAACAGCCCTGCTCTTGCACTGTGCCCTACACAGTCTTGTAAAAAAGACAGCCACCATCAGTGACATGTGTTACCTGTTCTTGTGCCCTATTCACTGTATGCTGGACAAGAGGGAATAGCAAGGCAAAGTTACTGCTTCTCAGCACTGTTTCTCAGCAGTTGGGGTTAGGGTTATTAGTTGCCAACCCTTAGTGCATCCAGCCTGGGTTGACTATGCTGGGCTGGCATGGATTTCCCAGACAGTGCACTGCCAAGCCCTGGCACTCTCCGAGAAAGCACCCTGTTCCTTCTAGCAGGAAATGGGATGCTGGATTCTGGGGCCACTGTTCAACCTGATGGGTTTGAGTTGCCCTTGAGGGTATCTCCTGAGCAAGGGGCAATCATTGCAGAGGTACAGGGAGTAAGGTGGAGGCCAGTTGTACTAACAGAGAGGGGCTGTCTAGCTTTTTTCAAAGCCATACATCGAGCAGCTAGGCGCAGGAAGGCTCAACCTTGGCAGAGTGGGTTTGCCTGCCCTGTGCTGAAGATGCACCCATGGCAACATTCACAAGTAACAAATCACTTGTTGGCTGGAGCATTTTGGTGGAAACCCATTAGGGCAGAGTCACAGGGGTCCTTTTGATAGGATGGTACTGTGGCCCTCTGCCACCACACTGAATGTTCCCTGTGGAAACAGGCAAAGGTCAGAGTCCACGTTCATAACTTGAAGTTGGTGCTCTTGAAGGCTATATGGGGCTCCTGAGTCACAAAAAGGGAATAGGCATGTGGGAAATAGCTGTGCTGGGCTCCCCAGCATGGGCTGGACACTAGCCCTGCTCCAGGTGCCTCCACACCAGACCCCAGGTGGAAGGCTAGACCTAGATAGGTGGTTGAGACAAGTGAGGAAGAGGGAACTCTTGAGTTTTTGAACAGTGTAACTTCTCAAACGTACTACAAATTAAAACCTTCCATTCTGTTGAAAATAGAATTTAGAATTCAGCACACAATCCAAAAGCAGAGCCTATGACCACCAAAAGCAGCAGACAGCCATGAGCATAGACTGTGTGTGAGAAGAGCTGTGTCCCACCTACTCTTGCTCTTTTTGTGTCTTTTCAGTTTCTTATACTGTTTAAGAGGTTTTACTTTCTTCCCATCTTTCCATTGGCTGGGCCAAAGTGTCCCATGAAGGCTGTGCCTAAGGTGGCCTGGGTAGAGCTGAGTGGTCAGATCGGCGTCTGGGCCTCCCAGCCTCCATGGTACGCACTGTCCTCAGATATCTAGAGCATGTACATCCAAACTCCTAGGAGCAAGTGATGAGTGAGAAGGAAAACCAGTATTGTCATTGGGGAGGGCTTCTCTTAAGACATCAGCCAGTCTTTCATTTTAAAACTGTGTTTATTCATTCACTGAGCAGCTGTGAGGCATTATAATCCTTACAGAAGATATTGTTTGGTAGGTTCTTTTGTGTGTGTATGGTTTTAGGGTTGAACCAAAGTTTTCACTGTGAGTTATATCACAGCTTTTTTTATTTTGAGGTAGGATTTTTGCAAAATCACTGATTTGCCCAAATTGGCTTGAATTTGTCATTCCTTCTGCCTCAGCCTCCCAGAGTGCTGGGATTACAAGCCTGCACCACCACATCTACTCTTGGTGGGTTCTTAATCAGTCATCTCTTAAAGAGACATAATAAGAAAAATGCCCTATTCTGCATGGTTCCATTTGGAACTGTCATCACTTTATGGGGCCCACATCTTCTCTAGTGCCTCAGGCTACCATGCTGACCCCAGATGGGGTCACTGAAGCCCTGTATTGCCATCAGGGTGTATCCCCAAGGCCGCAGGTACCTGTGAAGGCAGTTCAGTGATGGAGCATCTACGGTCACAGTCAGTGAAAGGCCACAGCCTCTCCCCTTACCTTGGTTTTGGGAGCTCAGCCTGGAGGAAGCTGAGATGATTGCAAGAGCCTTCTAGCCAGACAGTGTTCTAGGACGAAGTCCTTTTTGGGCAAGATGAAGACTGGAAAAAGGGTCAGATCCCTGTGCTTGTTAGCTGCTGTTCCTTCTCTTGCTTCTATCTCAAAGTCCAGGGCAGCCCACCATGGGCTGTTCTCCTTCAGGATTTGTGGACATGCCAGGCCCCTTTGGGGGTGGTCTGTCTGGGTCCCCAGCTAGGCTGCTATTCTGATCACTGGCACTTGCAAACAGGCAGGAGTTACATTACCAATCCAGTTTCTGTCCCGACTATCTATCTAGAAGCCTGCTGAGTACAGGCAGAGCTGGTATTTGGTGTCCACATTGTGACAGTGATGGGGCAGGTGTTTGGACAATGGCCTCATAGTCAGAAACCCTCACATGTCAAGAGAAGGTAACTCCTAACCATGCTTCTTTCTGCCAGGGGTGGGGAGGAGGGGCATTCTCCTTTCTCCTTATCAGAAGAGTTTTAAAAACTGGCCCTTACCTATTGCAGTGTTCCCATGACTGACTGCCTGGTCTGAATACAGCAGCTGGACAGCATTAGACAACATGGCCATCTCTTAGGGAGGGGGAGCTGGGGAGAGCAGCTGTGAAGGCGGTGTATGCCAGAGCCCAAGCTGCTTGCTGGAGCTGCTGTGGCCAAGCTGGGCTAGAGAACAGGGCATTGTGTGCCCACAGACAGTCATCAACCAGCTCATTGTGTAGGTCTTGGAACCTCCTTAGAGGCGCTTTGAGAGTGGAGCTTAACCCTTCTGGAAATGCCACTGAGCAATGACTTGTTCATCCCAACTTCTTGTAACTCACTGAAATGAATACAAAGAATAAAAAACAGGGAACAGGATCTCATGTACAATGACTCAGAGAGTAGCCACAGCCAATGAGGATGTCAGCCAGCCGGGAAGAGGAGCCTTAGTCAGTTGCGTCTTACAGAGCCAGGCTGCCACTAGATGGGATGATTTTGAAGGGGGCACATTGGTGAGCATTCACTGAGGAGAGTGGGGTCTATCTATGGCTGTGGTGGAGCTGGATGTGTGATATATGCTGAGGCATCTGGGAAGGATGTGGCCTGAGATAATCCTCTGTATTTTCAACAATATTCAGATTCTGAAGGGCTCAGAGAGAAGAAGAAAGAAAAAAGGCAAAAGAAGAAAAAGGAAAGGAAAAAAAGGATCTTTACCTGCCATGCAGCTGTCATTGCCCTCAGTCCCTTAGACCTGTCCCTGCCCATCATGTAGGCGAAGATTAGGTCTCTCCTAGGCCTTGGCTGTCCCCATAGTGAATAGACTCTTTCTGGCCTTGTCCTTTTCCTTTGGTAATGGTGGAGCCTACTCAGCATCTGCTTGGACCTGCTCCTGTACCACATTAGGGGGAGGGAAGTAGAGCCACGGTAGTTTCAAAGAACTCTTTCAGAGGTCTTCATGCCTGAGCCACTTGGCTGTCAGTGTTGCTGGAGTGAGGGAGTGAGGGGTAGAGGACAGCAGCGCAATTCTGAGCCTGTAACCAGTGGTGGCACATAGAGCCTGAGGATATCCCAGACAGTCCTGAGACACTACCTCCCCAGACTCCACATGTGTGTTCTGCACCTTCGTGGTCTGAGTTAGGTTTCTGTCACACATAACCCAAACACCTGCTGATTCCAGAAACATATTTCCAGACAGAGACTGTAAGAGAGTTTGGCAGTGGAGAGTCCAGAGCAATGCCCAGCTTGAGGTCACCAACTCAGACCTACCCTTCCATTGTTAGGATAAACAGCAGAGGGTGCCTAGAATGTACAAGGCCCTAGGTTTGGTCCTCAGCACTGCAAGGTATATAAAGATAAGTGACAATTCAGAGCTAACGGGACCCTCATGTGGACACTGATAGACGGCAAAGAATAAAGAGAACAGACTGCTGAAGAAAAAAATGTAGAATCAACCCAGGAGATGGAAGTTTTGCCCAGAAATCAACACAGGAAATAGAAGCTTCTTTGTATACTAGAAAGTTATAAAATTCAAAATAAAGTAGAAAAAAGTTCAAAGAATGACAGAAAGAGGAAGTAAAAAAGCTGAGAAGAGTGGACAGTAAATCCATTACAATGTGAGACCCAATTAGCTGCAGAAAAAAAAAAGGCCTGAATGCTTTGTAAAAATTAGTCACCCAGAAGATGGGGCGGTGGGAGACAGTGTGCTGAGTGGAGGAAGATAAAGAGATTGGAGAGAAGATGCTGGGCAGAAGGACCAGCAGAGAGGCTGGTTGCCACCATCTGTTCCTGTGCAGGTGCAGAGAAAAAATTGCATCAGCAATGTGAGGGAAAGGAAAGCCAGGGATGAAAAAAGAAATAAGCTTGCATGTGAAGGGCCAGCTTCTACTCCTGGAAGAATTGAATGCAAGATGACCCATACCAGCATGAGCTTTGCATTCTGTGCTACGGAAGGCTCCTTCATGCAAACCCAGCTGTTTAGCTCATAACATTGGTTCTGTTATGGTTCTCGAACAGTCTGTTCGAGAAAACAGTAGAGCAAAGCATCGCAGAGTTCACACAGATCCATGTTCTGTATGTGCACAGCATGGCAGTAAGTCTTCTGTGAACATACATCTCTGAGCAAGACCTGTAGGGCCCATGTGGAAAACTTCACTGAAGACCCTGCTGTGTGAAGACAGGAAACCCTAAATTCTGAGAGTGAGCAACTGAAATCTGTGGTTACAGAAGAAAATGTAATCATTTAAAACACTGATAATGGTGGGCCGGGGATTTAGCTCAGTGGCTTAAGCGCCTGCCTGGCAAGTGCAAGGTCAAGAGTTCGATCCCCGGTACCAAAAAAAAACAAAAAAAAAAACAAAAAAAAAAAACACTGATAATGTAAAATTAATTTTTAAAAAAAGTTAGTGTTAGGAAAATAGGCCAAGCTATAATCACTTGGCTAATGTTAGGATGAAAACAAAATGCTTGCTATTAGGATTTTAGCATCATTCTAAATATTTTTGTCAAAGGCAGTTATATATGAAACAGAAATCCTGGTTATAAGTGTAAGATAATTTTCCTGGCAGTATGAACAATACATAAGCACTTGTTGGGTTGGGGATTTAGCTCAGTGGCATAAGCAACCTGCTCAGCAAGCATGAGGTAGTGAGTTTGATCCCCAGTACCAAAGGAAAAAAAAAATCCCTTTTTCATAAGTACTTGTCTTAGTTACTTTTCTTGTTGCTGAGACAAAATATCTGATACCCCAATTAAAGGAAGAAAGGTTTATTTTGGCTCATAGTTTGTAGAAGTTTCAGTTTATAGTTGGCTGGCTCCAAAGCAGAGTGGCATTGCAGAGGAGAAACAGTTTGTGGTGTCAGAAAGCAGGGAGGCAGCAAAGTAGCAAGCAGCACATAACAATACTAGCAGGTTTCTTTCTGTCCCTAGGGTGGGGCACCCATAATCCTAGCATCAAACTGTTAGTCCAAGTATCACATCCTTAATCCCATTATCACGTACCCTAGATCCAGCCACCTCTGAAAATTCCCACCTGTGACCACATGAAGCTTTGGGGAAACATCTACATACAAGCATAACAGCACTGGACTTGAAGTTGTTTCCTGTGGGAGTTCAGGGTCTACAGGAAGGACCCTGGATTGATCCATGTAGTCATGGGTTAGAGTTAGAGATGGCAGTGTGAACACAAGTAACATAACAGATGATTGCGTGTAGAAATGTTTGTAGATAAGTGCATACACTCAGGATAACATACACAAGACCACAGCTGTGTTCTGCAAATGAGAGGGTCTAGAGGCAGCAGCCCATGGGAATGAACATGCCAAGAGCCCAGATCTTGATTCTAATCCTACAGTAAGCCAGCAGTCCTTGGAGAAAATGTAATGATAGAGTATACAAGATGAGGCTGGTGTAACTGGTAGAAGCAGAAAACACAAGCTAAAACGAAAGTGGAACCCCACAAGGATGAGGGCATGTAAAGAACTCAGGAGCCAACTAAAACTCAAAATGACCAGAGCTGGAGCGATTTGAGCAAAAACAAAACACTATTACAGCCCAAAACATAAATACCCAAACTGATAAATAAATGGCCCAATAAGTAAGTAAAAGGACAGAATAGGTAACTTCTCCCCACCCCACTCAAAAATCCAAGAAGACAAGTAGTTAAACCACAATCTGAACACCACATTATTTTACAAAGGTATATATTTTATACATGTATCAAAACAGAAAAATACAGCCTATTCTGTATGAAAAAAATCAACTAAAACTAATACAAAACTGACACAGATGTTGGATTCAGCAGATAAGGTCATCACAGCAGCCATTACTATATTCCGTATGTTCACAATTCTGGGAGACATTGGATACCTTTCATCCTGACACAGCAGGTGCTTGAATTTCAGATGAAACCAGAGCTGCATCCATCGTCCAGATACAGTGTACATGGGCTGAGATTGACTGAGTTGGATGATACAGAGGAAAACGTTCATGAATTTGAAGACAAAGCAGTGGAAACTAGATTAAAACAAAGCCAATAGCATATTTACAAAACAAAGCATTTCTAAACTGTGAGACAACATTCAGAGGCCTGATGATGTGTTAGTGGAAATCCTGAAGAAGAAGGGATAGAGAATGACTTGAAGAAATGGTAATGGAAAACTTCAGGTTTGTCAAAAATTTTGAACCCAGATTGAACAGTCTTCATACAAAAATGAAGAAAAGCACAACACATAACCAAGTTACTTAATACCACTTTACAAAGAGGTAAGTCTCAAGCAGGAAAAAAGACAAAGACATTACCTAAGAGGAATGAAAATGCAGGCACTGACAGTTCTCATTGTCTGAAATGATACAGCAAGAAAAGTGGTATGTAAAGCACGAAAAGAAACCTGTCTAGATTTCATACCCAGTGCAGCCTTAAAAATGAGAATACAAAAAGACATTTCCTGATACATGAAGTCTGAAGCAGTTCATTACCTTCACTGTAAGAAATGTTAAAAATCTTCAGGCTTAAGGAAATGAAGCAAGGTGGAAATCTGATGTACATAAAAGAAGAATCCTGGAAATGGTACATTCCTGAAGAGAGATACTCATTTGAATCTCTTTGAAATGTAATTGTTTAAGAGCATAACATTGTAACAGACTAGGGGACTTATACACAGAAATCAAATAAAAATTAAAGTCCAGGTGAGGAGAAATAGTAAATTCATATATATATAATAGTATATTCATATATTTTTTTTAATTCCTATATTTGAAGTGTGATTTCACTTGAAGGCAGACTATGATGAATACAAATACTATAAATCCAAGAGCATTTTTTTAAGATCGTGAAGTACTGTAATGAATTACTACAGGCATAAAAATTATCGACAAGTTAAATCATTTTAAAAAAGTCTATAAGAAGGGAGTAAGAAAGGAAACGGTACAAAGAATAAATGAAGTGAATGCATAACAAATAAGGTTTTTTTTTTTTTGGAGGCAGGGTCTCACTATGAAGTTTACCTTTGAACTCACTATGTAGCCCAGGCTGGCCTCAAACTCATAATCCTCCAGCCTCAGCCTCCCAAGTACTGGGATTACCCGCATGCACCACCACACCCAGCTAAAAATGTTAGATTTAAGCTTCACCACATTAATTCTCAGTGTAGGTGGTCCATCATCCTAGAAAGGACATATTGTCAGATGACATGAAAATCAGTGTTCAGGTGCTGTTTACAGTAAGCCACTTCTAAGGCATAAACACAAAAAGTGATGGAGATACATAGTACTAACTGGTGGAAAGTAAACTGGAGTTGCCATAACATCCAGGTACCAATTGCAGAGCACAGGAAACCACCAGAATAAATATACTTCATAACAGTAAATGTTAGTTTATCCAGACAGCACAAATGTGTATATGCGTAGGCAGGGGTACAATACATAAAGCAAAACCAATAAAACTTCAGAAGGAATGGACAAGTACATAGTCACACTGTTGGTACTCAGTACTTCTTTGTCAATAATTGGAGGAACAAGGGACAGAAAGCCTCAGCACTATTGCCCTACTTGACCTAACTGACTTGATCTTTTTTTTTTTGAGACAGGGTCTCACTGTGTATTTCAGGCTGGCCGGGACGTAGTGGTGATCCTCCTGCCTCAGTCTCCCAGAGTGCTGAGATTGCAGGCATATGCCACCAAGCCCAGGTCCTAATTGAGTTTATTGTACACTCCACCCACATCACATTCATTTCTAGCATGTGTGAGAAAGAATGTTCAGTGAATATTTACCAAAATAGATTTTTTGGACCATAAAATATCTTAATAAGCAACAAATTCAATCATTCAAAATAGGTTCTTTCATGAAAATAAGTTAAAAACCAATAAAAATGTCTAGAAAATTGGCAGTTATTGGTTAATACTGTTGTGTAATCCCATGAGTGAAAGAACCAAGAGAGAAACCAGAAAGCTTTTTGACAGAATGAAAATGAAAATAGAGCATATCAAAATTTGTAGGATGTCATGAAAGCTGTACTTGGGAAATTTGAGATTAAACACTAAATTGAGGTTTTTTTTAGAGATACAAATCAATGAACTGTGTTTTCTTCTTAATAAACTAGAAAAAGGAGAGAAAGTTAGACCCAAACAAAGCAAAAGAAAGGAAATAATGAAGATCAAAGTAGAAATTAAAGCAGAAAAATACTCTGAAGCTATAAACTTTTTGTTTTGATCAGTGAAAATTACAAGCTTCTAGCCAGAGTGATTAGAATAAAGAATGAAAATTTTCAGGTATCAGTAATGAGGTGCACACATGGACTGCATGGGGTAACGAGCAGTGTGATGTATGATCACTTTATGCCGGCAGACATTACTCATGAAGTGGACAGGTTACCTGAAGTGAACTATAAAAGCTCACTCAATTTGAAAACCTGTCTCAAAACAACAAAAAGGATATTTTGGGGTACATTTAAGACAGTTAATGTGACATTTGTACAATAAATACAAAATATAGTGTATCTGGCTTCTTCCTCTCACCCTCACATTGTCTTGGGAGACTCACTGGTGGTTGTCTCATACCCCACATAGGCTGCTAAGCATATCTGTATGTACTCTGAGGGCCCCTCATTCTGTGCAGGGATCCCAGCTGTCAGGAACAGTCTTTGTGAACACATGTGACCTGGGCCCTCCATCTTGGATGGGGAGCCTGTGTCTGAGAGAATACATGCTTTTTTGTTTTGGGTGCAGGGAATTGAACCTCATGATCGTTTGCTTACCAGACAGGCACTTGTGCCACTGAGCTATATCCTTGGCCCCAAGAATATATGTTGAGCTTTAGAAAATACTGCTAGGCCACCATCTGGAGTGGTTACCCAGCTTAGACCTGCCAGTGGTGTTGAACATTCTTGTTCCTTGTCCTTTACAGCACTGGATAGTTTTTGTCTTTTCCATTTTTAGCTGTTTTGTTACATCATGCTTTTAATTAGCATTTTTGATGGTGAATAAAGTTGAGTGCATTTTCATAACTTCTATCCATTTCTATTGAGTTAGCTACCATTAATTGTTCATGTGACCTGGATGTGTGACAGACATGTCAGACTGCACACACACAGTACACTGTGTGCACTCTCACAGATGCTTCCTACTCTAGACTTGCCATATTTATTCTCAGTGGTTTCTTGATAAACAGATGTTCTCAACTTTATTATAGTCCAGCCCAGTGATTTTTCCTTTGAATACTGGTTTTGTATTTGGCTCAGTCACCTTCTACCTGCTCAGTGAAGTGAGACTCACTTCATTTTTACTAAAGGCCATATTATTCTACTTTTTTTTTTTTTTTTTTTGAGACAGGGTCTTGCTTTGCAGTTCAGGCTGGCCTTGAACCCACTATGTGACCAAGGCTAGTCTTAAACTCACGCCAGTCCTTCCTCAGCCTCCCAACTGCTGGAATTATAGACATGTGCCCCCACGCCTGGCTTTTTTTTCTGAGACAGTCTTACTAAGTTGCCCACACTGACCTCAAACTTGTGATACTCCTGCTTCTGCCTCCTGAGTAGGTGGGATTATAAGTGAATGCCATTACACTTGGCTTTGCTTTACTTTTAACATTTAGATCTAAATTTATCTAAAACTAAGTTTTATATCATGAATGAGTATAGGGTCTGCGCCTGTGGCGTGTGCTATCTATGACAAGGAGAGCGACTCTCACAGCTCAGGAGACTGGCACTATCTGTGTGCTAGGGAGTTCTGCTCTGAGCAGAACTGTGCATGTGCTTCTATTGTTCTGTATCATTGCACAGTGACTGCTGGTGGGGTGGTGGTATCTATCCACATCTGCATTGAGGACAGGAAAGGGCAGATGTAACTGTGTGAGGGTACAGCAGGCTGCAAGGTCCTGAGCACTTAAAGCCATGTGACCCTTCCATGCTCCTGTGGCCAGCCCTGGCCCTGTGTGGACCACTGGCAGTGGGCAGATAGTGTACAGATCCAAGGCTCCACAGGACAGACTGGGCATGAGAAGCCCCAGGCTTGGCTGCTCCTCATCTGCCCAACCACTTATCCTGTGACAGGGCTGGGGCTGGTTGTTAGTATAATCTGGTATTTTCCAAATTGGTACTTAGGTGCTTCTCGTTTCTGTCCGCAGTGTGGCCCCTTTCTGCCTAATGCTGGAGGAGGTGTCCTGATGATCCTTTGATGTCTGTTCACTTCAGCATTAAGGAGACAGGTGGCAATGTCCCAGACACAGGATTACGAGTGCCGGAGCCATCATGTTGATGGGCAGGAGTCCAGGATTCCAGGATCAAGCACCAGGTAAGGAGACACTATCCCTGCTAAGTTGTCCCAGCCTTAGGAAAGTAGGAGGGAGCAATTCTTCAGAGCCTCATGGATGTCATACTGCAGGTGATGTTGAGTAGTTCCTTGGCCTGCACACCCTGCTCCTGGAACTTCCCCACTGTGGCCTCTATGGAGGCCACATACCCCACAAGAGCCCTGTGTAAGCCCAGTCCTTCAAGTCCCTCTGAGCATCTACACAGTGCAAGTGGATATGGTTCATTAGTTTTACTTCCTAATTTTCAACTTTTTATTTGGAAATAATTTCATGTTTATAGAAAAGTTGCAAGAATAAGAGCAGTGTCAGGAATACCCACATGTCCTTCTCTAGAATCACCTGTTGTTCGCATTGGTTATTCAGTACCTTTTTCTGATAATTTTGAGCTGATCACCTATGTCCTGCCCTCAGCCTCAATCCTTGAGTGTGTCTTCGAGGTTAACCCCACAGCCACCACCACCCTTGTGAGCAAGACACTCATTGCTGTGAGTAGATCTGGTGCTGGCCGAGGCTTTGACCTCCTCTACCACCATGGTCCAGTTGTGCAGCTGACTCTGCTGCCCTGTGTGGCATTTCCCTAGCCTTTTAAAAAGTAACTGTCATCTATTAATGAGACTTTGCTCTTATATATTAAGATAATACATGAGATACATTCAGTAAGACCCACTGCCACGTCCTCTTTCCCCCTAGGACCCACCTGTTGCAGGTGGCAGTGTGACTTCTAATATTTCTTTGTCTCCACATGGAGGCTTCTGGCTGCATGTGCCCCTCAGGCTGTGGTCTTCATCTCTCAACAGCCTCCCTGGTTACTACACCTTTTGCCTTTGTGTGGTCTTGTGTGTCACAGGTTCTTGATTTGGCACTGTGTGTTCCCTAGCAGCAGTCTTGGATGGGATGTTCAAGGCCTGTCCAGTTAAGGTGTCACAGCTTCTTGAGTCAGCACTGTGTGTTCCCTAGGATTTATGCAGCAGTCCTGTATGGGATGTTCAAGGCCTGTCCAGTTATGGTGATGCTGCAGTGAGCAGCCTGTATATTTGTGCTTTTGGAGGTGGGTCTTGAGGTAAACTCCCATAAGGACTTGAAAATCAGAAGGTGACTCCACAGAGTGGTGTTGCCACATTCCCCTGCATCTGTGTGCAGTGTCCGTATGGTGGCTACCTTCAGCTTTCCTCAGGAGGAGCCTCTGGCCAGGCATGTAGCCTGAGTATGAGGTCTGTATGCAGCTTGGGTTTTATGTCTCTGATGATGGGCCAAGTAGGCCAAGATAGCATCATCTGTGTGTTATGGTTCACTGTGTAATGCTCTTATCTTTTGCTCATTTTCCCTTAGTATTTTTCATCTTTTCATGCTCAACTTTGCATATGAAGGATATGAGTCCTTTATAATTTATATTGCAAATGTTTATAATACCTATGTCCAGAAACTCAAAATCTTTTTTACTTGTAGTGTTTTTTGCCATGTTAAAGATTTTTTGTAGTCAGATGTACCTGTCTGTTTTGTTAGTGCATCTGGGTCTTTAATCACCTTCACCCAGGCAGTAGGGAAATATACCATGTTTTCTTATGATACTAGGATGCTTTTGGGTTTTTTGTTGTTGTTTTGGGTTGTTTTGTTTTGTTTTGTTTTTTGGTTTTTTTTGCAGTGCTGGAGATCAAACACATGACTCTGTGCTTGTACTCCACCAAAGAGCTGCATCCCTTGCCCCAGAGTTTTGTTTTTTCCTTAGATCTCCAATCCATTTGAAGCTTATTTTTATATGATGTGAAGTGTGGGCCTGATTCTCTGGTTTCGAAACTCACTCCAGTTGTCCCGGAACTCTTATTAAAAATTGCCTCCCCTGAACTTAGGCCCTGCATCCTCTGGTCATGTTCTGGGTATCTCTGGGGGTCTGGAGATGCTTCAGCCAGTGCCTGGCTCAGTGCCCGAGGGGTCTGCTCCTTTCCCTTCAGGCCTTCTCGCTACCTATGCCATTCATTTTCCACATGTGACATGGGTTTCATCAGAATTTTCCATCCTCCTCCCCACCCACACACCCATAGGCCAGTTCTGTATTTCCCTCTTGAGCATAGTGATGCAGGGGGCCCTGAAGGTGGGCCAAAGGTGGGTTATGGCTAATGATATTGAGCACCTTTGTATCTATATTGGCTGTTTGTATATCTTTTTAGAAAAGTTTCTATTCAGATCATGTGCTCATTCCCCCCACCCCGGGGACAGTGGAGGCCTTATTGGCCAGGCAGCTACTTGAGGGAAGATGAAGCAGGAGGAATGGGTGGCCCTGATGCCGGGCCAGCCATGCTTCACCGGCTTGTAAGTGATGGAGAACTCGCCCAGGTAGTGGCTGATCATTCTTGGGCTTGATCTCCACCTGGTTGAAGGTCTTGCCATTGTAGACGCCCACCATACTGCCTACCATATCGGGTAGGATGATCATGTCGTGAAGGTGTGTCTTTGCCACTTCGGCTTCTCCATGGGGGCGGCTCCTTTTTGGCTTTGTGCAGGCACTTGAGCAGCAAGTCCTGCTTCCGCCACGGGTCACAGTTCAGCCACAGCAACTGCCAGGTGCTGTAGAGCTGCTTCAGGTGCTCGCAGAACATGTCTAGTAGCTGGTCCAGGTCCATGCCATGGTAGATAAATTTGCAAAAGGTGCGCTTCTTCTTCTGCTCCACTTCCGCCATGTTGCCAGGTCTTTGGAAAAGCCTTTTGCTCATTTTTTAAAATTTGCATTTATTTATTTTTGTGAAGCTGGGGGCTGAACCCAAGGCATGCTAGGCAAGTAGTGTACCACTGTGCCACATCTCTATGCCTTATTTGCCCACTTTTAGCCATTTTTTTTTGTTGTTGTTTGGTGCTGGAAGTAGAGCCATGAGCGTTGTAGATGCTAAGCTACATTCTCCACCCCACACCCATTTTCTAAATTATTGAATTATAAGAGTTTTTTTTAGGGTCTAGGTTTCAGTCCATTGCCAGAGAGAAGATTTGGAAATGTATTCTTCCATTTATGGTTATGTTTTCATTTTGCCTGGGGTACTGTATTGTTTATTGTTATTTTGGTAAAGTATCTGTTTCCCTTGCTGCTTATGCTGCTTGACACCATGTCTAAGGGTCATCACAAACCCTGAGCTCATGAAAAGTGATCCCTATCTTTTCTTATAAGAGTTTATAGTTTTAGCTTTTACATTGAGGCTTTTGATCTATTTTGAATTAATTTTATGCATGGCATGAAATTAGGGCCAACTTCATTCTTGGAGTCTTTTTTTTTGGTACCGGGGATTGAACTCATGACCTTGCACTTGCCAGGCAGATGCTTACACCACTGAGCTAAATCCCCAGCCCATGCCAACTTCATTCTTTTGCACATGTGCATTTACTTTCCTTCCTAGCACCACTGTTGAGGAAAATATGCTATGCTGTGCTTTCTCTGTTGAATGGTCTTGACACCATCACTGCTGGAATCTGGAGAGTAAGGAAGGTGCCCCTCATAACCTGCCACATACCTGACACACTCTTAGCATTCAATGTGGTCATTCTAAAAATACTTATTTGGGCACTCATTATCTGCAGTAAACATCTCTAAGAACAGGAGCAATGGAAGAGTTGCTTTTTCATCCAGTCATCGAATAATGTGTCACCAAGGGGGCCCCTGTTCCCTGCCATCCCCTTTGGAGCCCGCAGGTGACTGTATTGTCATCCTAGTGTGGATGGATAGCTATTGTCTCTCCTTACACTTTTGTCACAAGATAGTCCATTTCTCCCTTCATAGTTCATTTTAAATACTGTTACTAAATAAATCAAACACAGCTCTGACAAAGTCAGAGGGGGCTGCTGGCCCTCAGAATCTCTGCTGCCTGCAGGATCAGACCCAGCTTGTAGCAGAGCCCTTGGACAGTTCCAGCTGCTTATCATGGCTTCCTTGCATACCAGATGAAACTGTGTTCAGTACACACCTAGCAACTGAGCACCCTCACCTTGTATACCTTGTTGGCCTATGGACTCAGCCTCTGCTGACTTATGCTCAGCTAGACTTGATTCCGAAGCCAAGGATGGGATGCATGTTCTCTGATCCATCTCTGAACCAGCTGAATTCTTCCCTGTCCATTAAGATCCGGATCCAGCCAGAATCCATGGGTACCCTCTGTGCTCTGAAGCAACTGGCCATGAACTTCTAGCAATTCTGTCTGTGCCTGGCTCTAGAGCTCAGTGTCTTCTGGGCTTTTGTTTGCCCTCTGTTTTCTGAGGGTTCTGCCTGAGTGCTGTCCCCCAGGGATTTTTAAAAGGCTTGTCTCCTGTCCACATGCACCCAACAGTGCATAAAACTGGAATAAAGCCCATCTTTGCTGAGTGAGCCTTACCACATTAATTCATTTTGAAGTACATTTTAACCAAAAATAAGAATTGGTATTGCTTCTTTTAGGGCTTAGAATATTCCGTTCTGTGCTTTGGTAAGCTTCTCTGTGCTTAGAGGAATCCTTCAGGCGGCCTCCCAACTTTGTTCTGGTAAATGCAGCAGAGAGGAAATGAAAGCTCAGGATCCCTGAGGAGTTAAGGTGAATACTGGGCCCTCTAAGCATAGAAATAGCCACCTGCTATGTCCTGTGGTTGGGGAGGCTGTGTGCTGCTGTGAGTGCCTTGTTCTTGACATGTTTCCCTTGTTAAAGTGATCAGCGTGACCCTGGCCAGACCCCAGCACCATTCTGCCTCTAAGTACAATACTGAAGAGAAAATCTTGCCTTCCCTATCTGTCCCCTTTCATCTCTGACTTCCTTCTGTAACATCTTTCCATCTATCCTCTGGAACCTTCCCTCCTATCTGCAACTCCCACACATCAGCCTGCTCTTGCCAGTCAGCCAGGAGGACATGTTTACATGGCCAAGTCAGGTCAGCCCTGCTGGTGTCCCCAACTCCCAGACAGCTTCCTTCAGGCCCTGGCGCAGGGTCCCCTGAAGCCCTGGTTCTGTCTCTACACTGGCCTTGGTTCCTATTCACCATCTTCTTGGAAGCCTTGATGACTCCTTAGGTATTTGTTAACCAGAATTGTCACCACCCTGACTGAGTCTGCACTGAGGGGAACAGAGGGTAACCGTCCCCAAGATATAGTCTCCGTGAGATGGAAACAGTTGTGCTGAGGAGGCAGGGCCTCCCACTCCTAGCCTGGCAGCTGTACTAAGCATCCCAGACCCACAGGGTGACTTTCCTTGGGTGCTGAGGGAGGCTCAGGGCACTGACCCTGGGGATGAGGCCCATTCATCTGGTATGCAATGGAGTTGGTTGACATATACACACATGTGCGTGTCTGATAGTTCTCCAGCAGGGTCGTCAGGTGTCACTGTCAGTTTTTTGTGACCTCATTCTGGAGGGTATATCTGGGGCATGGGTGCCTGGATGCCTCCCACCCTGTCCTGAGCATTGTGCTGCCATGAGAGTGTGGACTATACCCTAGGTTCCCGCACCTTTCCTTCCTGCTAGGCTTTCAACTACTGGAGTGGTCACAGTTCCACAGTGCTAACCATCCCAGTCACCTGCCCCCAGCACAAGAAGAGAGGCCATAATCTTTGCCATGTCAGTGGCCTAGCCTTTTTGATGGTAGCCAGACTCAAGGTGTTAGCAGCACCCTTCCTGGTTGGGTTTACATTTTCTTGAGCTCTGCCCTTCTCTGGTGGTGAAGAGCACTTTTACCTCAAGGAACCATGACATGCTTGCAGTGTATGGTACTTCTTCAATCTCCTGCAGAGTTCCTTGTTTTAAATATAGCACAGCAACCCTACCTACTCCTCTGCCAGATGCTGTGCCTGGAGTGTCAGCCTATGGTGCTGCCCGCTGCTCCGATTATCCTGAGCTGCATTAATTCCTTCTCTGTGTGGATTTGCTCTTAGGCCCATGTTAATTTTGGTGATTTATTTTTAAACTAAATGTTCCAGTTAATCCTCTCTACATTTTCCTGTCTCTGTAGCCACCCATCTCACTGCAGTTCCCACCATTAGTGTGCTGTCCATGAGATGCTGCCACTTGCACACCAGCCCATTCCTTCCTGCTGGCCTTTGGTCAGTCCTTAGCCTGCATAGGCCTAGTTCTGATTTTCCTGGGTGCTTTTCCTGGGAGAGATGAGTGGGTGTCGACCACAGCTGTTTCTTATGTTACCCTGTCAGGCTATATTTAGTCTGACCACCTCTCCCTGGTTGTTGCCTTGTGTTCTGAGCACAGACCCTCTGCCAGGGTAGGCTCAGGGATAAGCCCCGCTGCTGCAGGTCAGGGAAGTTTGAGGCCCTTGGTGTGTCTATATCACTAAGTCCCTGAGTGCTGTCCCATGTTGAAGAAATAACACTCCATGGCCTGAAAGTTGTTGACCCTCTGTCACATGGTCCCCATCACCCTCAAGTCTGTGAGGGAAGCTCTGATGTGGCCCTTAGCTCAGTCACAGAGACCAAGAGGCTAGGGCTTCCACATGGGGTCCATGCTTCTGGGGAGAGCACCATTCCCACTATGGCTATGGGAGAGTGGCAGACATCTCAGAGTACCTGTGGAGAGGAAGGCAGAGCCGTTTAAGTTTTCAGCCTTGTGGAAAGCCTTGTTCCGGGCTACAGGCATGAGTGGGAAGAAGACGTATGTCTGTGGCTATATTGGGTAAGAAATCTGCTCCAGGGTTGGTGTGAGGAAAGTGAGGGAAAGGGGCACCCATACGCTCCTTATTCAAGGAGCTAGGAATATGCTGGAGGGCAACAGTGTCTTCAGGAAAGGCATGAGCTCATGAGCTGAAGCCACTTGCAACCCTGGCCCTGCATTCCTGTCGTAATGAGCTGTGGGAGCTGGAGGAGAAGGTTACAGAGTGTCTGTGATCACCAGGGTCAAGGGGAGGGGCTGCAGGAAGGAGCGAGGTGCACAGCCCAAACTGAGCCACAGAGCTCTCAGGTGCTGTTATTTACTTGTATATATGCGTCTGCATACATGTGTTAATTGGGGATTGAACCAAGGGCCCTCATACCAAGCAGGACATTGATGCTCAGTGTTCAGCTCAGGGCCAGGGCCTGTCCTCCTTTTCTTCCCATATGCTGCCTGGCAGCAGTGTCTTCATTCAGGATCAGCACTGGCTCCTCCACAGACCTGTGCTACTCACACATGCCTGCCACACAGGGGACTGAACTCCTGTGCAGAGCACTCCCCAACCCCAGACCTGCCTGCTTCCATAGACCAAGGACCAGTGCCTGCAGGAAAGATTGAGGTACTGGAGTCTTTGTGAGCAAGAAGCAGGGACAGGTGAGGCAGCAGTGGCAGGTTCCCCCTTTAGTGTGTGGCCTCAGCTTCTCCCTGTGTGGGACAATTCCACCTGCAGCCTGTGTGCCCCCAGGGCAGTGAGGGAGTACAGAGGCACTTGTGTCTAGGTCTTGAGAGAAAGATCGTGATGGGATGACAGTCCCTGTCTTGGGCATGCAGTGTCACCAAGAACTCGGAAACTGCAGGTGGCTTCTTTCTAGAGTCTCTTTCCTACTGGCAGAGCTGAGGGCCAGTCTCTCAGCAGGCCTTTCCATCTCCCCCAGCCCAGGTCCCTACTGAGCCTTTCCCTGGAGACAGATCCACCAATCTGTGCTGCAGACTGACCCATAGGAAATGAAAAGGCAGCTGCCCAGGGATGTGTCCATGCCAAGGGGCATTCACACCATTGCAGAGTGGTTCTTGCCATGTAGAAATGTGGAAGTAGTTCAAAAGAATGCCAGATGTCACAGAAGCACACCTGAGGGCATACATGCCCACACTCAAAGGGCTTTGTCAGGATGCTTTATGTTGCTTTCCAAGTATTTTTGTAATTTAAAAGCATTGCAAAGTTGGAGGGTATGGCTTGGGGAGGGTTCAGAAGTGGAGGGAGAGGAACCACGGCCCTTTGCAGCCTGGTCGCACTGATGCAGTGTCCTGTTCTCCAGGCTGGAGTGGGTGGAGATCATCGAGCCGCGCACCCGAGAACGTATGTATGCCAACCTGGTCACAGGCGAGTGTGTGTGGGATCCCCCGGCCGGTGTGCGCATCAAGCGCACCAGCGAGGACCAGTGGTGGGAGCTCTTCGACCCCAACACATCGCGCTTCTACTACTACAGCGCCGCCTCTCAGCGCACTGTGTGGCACCGCCCCCAGAACTGTGACATTATCCCGCTGGCCAAGCTCCAGACGCTGAAGCAGAATACCGAGTCCCCGCGCGCCTCGGCAGACAGCAGCCCGGGGCGCGGCAGCCGTGAAGGCAGTACTGGCTCCTCGCTGGAGCCCGAGCCTGACGCTGCCACTGAGAGGACGCAGGAGCTGCCAGCCAGGGCCGGTCGGCAGGTGGCGCTGGGAAGCACCAGGGAGGAGAGCGGCAGGTGAGCCAAGGCCGGGCTGGGGCAGCAGGGTGGGGAGGGGCTGAATCCTTCTAGAATCCTTCTAGGATTGGCGCTGGGACTGAAGAGAACCGGGTCAGGAAAGGTCAGGAGCTGGGTGAGGGTGGGGTAGGGGCGAGGTGGTGGTAGAGACAGACCTGAATGTAGAAGGTTAGCTGCCTGCAACTCCTGTCTCCAGTAAGTGTTCTGGCACTTCACCTGTGTCCAGTAATACCGAAGATTTTTTTAGTCTCTGCCAGGATCTTCCCTTGTTGCTTATTGGCCTCTGGTAGATGTGGGGACAATGTGACTCAGCTGGTGTATGCCTCTACTTGCTCCAGCATTTCTCAGTCCCAGGTCCTGTTGACAATGTCATTAGGCACCTGGGTTCCTACGGCCAGGAACTCATCAGATGAACAGCCTGTAAGCAGGAGAGGTCCTGGGCAGAAGGGGCTATCAGCTGTTGTCCTCTCCCAGACAGGCTGTTGGGAGGTCCCTCCAGTGAGGGTTTTATGACTGACACAGTTGTGTCTTTGGTGTTTCCTTTGTTTCATCTACATGTGAGGAATGAGGAAGTGGCCTCAGATGCTCACAAACAGCATGAGGGACAGCGGAGCTGCCTTCTCTTGGCAGAACCTGTCCTAGGCATCACTGGGAGTCAGTGGGGACCCATGAGGTTGCTAATGTTGCCTGTACCTATACTGGACTGCTGTTCTTGGATGCCCCAGGAGAGAGGTGTTGCTTTTACTGTCATTGTACAAGTGAAGAAACTGAGGCCCATGTGGAAGACTTTGTCCATGCAGGCAGTTGAGGCAGATGGGCCACAGTGGGAACCAGTGATCAGCTACCCCAGCTGCAGGGGGACATTTGGTGTATGTCACCAGTCGTATCCTTGTTTCTGCTTATAGAAATGAGGCTACGGTATATACCTGGCCTTGTGGTTCACTGCTGTAACCTGGCATCTCAAGATTTGGTTCTGTAATGTTGATTGAGACCACTTTTGTTTCAATGACAGCATCAGTGGTCTCTGTCAGTGAGGATGCTGTATTTGAGGATCTGGGTAAAGAGCCAGGGAGATGTGTCAATACAGTGATCCAGGTGGAAAACACGAAGGAGATGGGACTGGAGGCTAAGTAATGAAACTCTGCAGTGGCCTGGGACTCAAAAGTAGTTGTTCTTGCACATGCCTCCTAGGAGAAGCACCGCACATAGAAACAACGAGTATACTGGGCAGTGGAACCAGGGCAGGCTGGATTCTGCTCAAAGAAGGTTAACACCTGAGCTGTTAACACCATGGGGTTCATCTTGGTCCTTAGGAGGTTGTGCAAGGGTTTGGATGCCGATAGGCTGGGTGAGTGTCCTTCATAGGATTGGAAGAAGCCATTCTGTGCAGTGCAGTGGGGTCAGGCAGGCAGATTAGTCTTTGTTGGGAGTATAGATAGTTGACCGTGTACTCCTGCATAGGGCAGGCACTAGTCAGTATGGATGCTGGATGTGGCATGAGGAGTCCAAGCTGAGTTAGAAGTAATCTTTGGGGTTGTCTGCAGACACAGAGCATCAGTTGGTGGGAGGCGAGAAAACTCCCCATGTCAGAAGCAGAAAGAGGCCAGAATGTGGCAGAGGGGTCCCAGCCAGGTGACTGTGGTAGATTTTGTCCTGGAGAAGGGTGTGGAGGAGAGTGTTGGAGCAGAAGCAGACAAGTGATATGAAGATGGACTAGTGTCCACTTGTGTGCAGCGGTGCTGCAGGCCTGGGGTTGTTCTGAGGTTACACAGGATCATTGAAGTATCTTGGGGCCCCAAAGCACATGAGATGGAAGAGAGGCATACAGATTTGGAATTGCACAGAGCACAATTTGTTGGGTGCTTACAGAGAGAAGCATAGTCCTGGGCATCAGCAAAACCAGTGAATACTGTGGTTTGGGTCAGAAGGAGGGGCATATGTACTGCTCAGAAAAAAAGTGACTTGGAACCTGAATGTACTTGGTTTATCTCAGGCTAATCTCAAGGATGTAAGGCCCATTCTTGGAGCCAAGGAAGCCAGGGTCCAGCTATAAAGCTGTACACATTACTGTGGTGGGTTTGTGTATTCATGATTTTCTGGGAAACTATGAATGAAACTGACCAGGACTACCCAGGGGTGATCAGTCTTGGTGGTTATACCTCAAGTTAGCTACAGTCAGGTCAAGTTGGATCCATGCACTGGTGCAAAGAGGCAAGCAGATATCACAGGACCTGGGAAGACCCTTCACAGAGTTCCTGGGTGTGGGTCCCAGAGCCTGACCCCTGGTTCCCCCAGCTAGGGCTTAGGGGTATGGTGTAGCTCAGTGCAGAGGTTCTGAGTTCAGTTGCCAGTACCACAAAAAACAAAACATGAAATCCCTGCAGCCCTGCACACCCATTGAGAAGCACCTGTGGATTAGTCCACTGATGAGCACTGTATCGTCATGATCCAGCACTTCTGCAGGAGTCTGTTGATCCAGTCAGGTTGACAATCAAAATTAAAATTTTTTTTTTTTTTTAATCGGTACCAGGGATCGAACTCACGACTGCCTACTTGCAAGGCAGGCGCTTATGCCGCTGAGCTAAATCCCCAGCCCCGACAATCAAAATTAACTGATATTCAGATATGTAATTAATTTTCTATCTCTAACTTTTTTGAGTTTTATCTTTTGAATCATGTTTTCAAAGCTGGGGATGGTGACACACTCCTGTAATCCCAGCACTTGGGAGCCTGAGGCAGGAGGATTGTGAGTTCAAGACCAGCCTGGACTACAAAGTGAGCCCAAGGTCAGCCTGAACTGCATAGTGAGACCCTGTCTCAAAATGACAAAAAAAAAAAATCATATTTTCTGATTGCCACTGGTACACATTGAGTTTTCCATATTGGCGTTGTTATGCTTTTACCAAGTTCTCATTAAGTCTAAAGATCCGTTGTCAGTCTATAATTATCACTAATTGGTGGCAAGACTTTGGGTACCAGGCTGGACAAACCGTGGAATCCCAGCTCCCAGTATGTTACAGCACTCCAGCCTGGGCCCTGAGATATGGTGACATCTTCGTTCAGCTTACAAAGTTTCCTTCTATTTCTAAAATTTTTATGTCAAGCTTAGCCAACCTAGATCTTAAAGATTTTCAATCTTTATACATGTGGTATTTTGACATGTGTTTTCTGCAGCTGTTGATATTGGTGTTGTGAGTGGAATTATGCACCCTTGAAAAGATATGTTGAAGTTCTGACCATCAAATCCCTTTGGCTGTGACCTTATTTAGAGGTAGAGTATTCACAGGTGGCGTGAGTTAGTTCAGAGGGCAGGCCTGGATGCTTATGACTGTATAAGTCACAGCTGACACAATTGTACAAGTAAAAATGTAGCATGTGAAGATAGGGACAGGGGACTCTACCACTTAGATGCATCTCAGCCTTTCTGGAAACAGATTTTTAACTCCCAGTGCAGTTTCCTAGGGTTTGCTGAAATATTTAGGCCTTTCTATACTGTGTGTGTGGTGTGTATGTGTGTGTGTGTGTGTGTGTATCCAAGACTTCATATGTGCCAGGCAACCATGCTGCCACTCGGCCACACTCCTGGCCCTGGGTTTTTCTATATCTTGAATCTAAATTTTTTAAGTGTTTTTCTAATCAAGTGTAGTGGTACACTTGGGAGGCTGAAGCAGGAGGATCACTGTGAATTCAAAACCAGCCTGAGGTACAGAGTAAGACCCTGTCTCAAAACAACAAAGTTGTTCTTTTTTCTTTTATCTTTTTTCCTTTGGTATCAGGGATCTAACTCACGACCTGGTGCCTGCCTGCCACTGAGCTATATACCTGGCCCTATTAAATAGTCTATTTTATCATTACATTGCCATAAAACTCTTCATTCTATTTTGAACTTTTCTTATTCTCTTTCTTGCTTAGTGCGTTGGAAGCTTAGCTCATTCATTTTCACTGTTTCTTCTAAAATAAACATTTGATGCCATAAATTTCCCTCGACATACTGCCCTAATATGGTTAGTTTTTGTATGTGGACATTGCATGTTAAGCATCTCCCATTGCTCTGACAGCTGGCTTCTGCATCCCTTTGCCACACACTATATCTGCCTGCCACAGGTCCATTCTGGGCCATGTAACCAACCCTTAAGATGTCCTTGTGTCAGGGAATTCAAGGAGCTGACACTGCACTGTGCCCCATGAGTCTATAGGTTGCCTGTCTCAACTTCCAGCCTTGGTGATTTTGACTAGTTTTGTTTTTTCTGCCCTTGGTGATGGTTCAGTTCAGTGTCCCAGGGCTTAGTGAATACACAGGCCAGGGGTAGGGCAATGCAGCCGTCTCACTCTCTAGCTGAGGTAGGATATTAGTTTCCATGTTCCCAGAGGTCAAAGTGACAGTGCCTGGCCTGCGTTTTGGAAGTGCTGTGGAGGGCAGGAGACAGGGAGAAGACTTGGCTTCCACTGGGAAAGCCGTTCTGGAGAACGCTACCAGCAGCTCCCCCACAGAACAGGGCCCTGCCAGAGGTTGCTGCCTGAGGGATTTTGTAGCCCCAGACCAAGCCTAGCCCAGTGCACTTTTATATCTCAGAGCAGATTTCTGGTGGCCATGTGAGTCCCATCCATCTGGGGCAGCAGATGATCAGCACCACAGTGAGCCCATATTTCTATGACCATTGGCTAGGTAGGCCTGGCTGTCACTGGGAGGCCAGCCCTGGAGAGTTACTGGAGCCATGCTGAGATCTGCTGTCCCCTCCCTGCCTGCATCAGCCTTCTTGATATCCCAGCTTGCTGGTCTCCCACCAGATGGCAGGAAGTCTCAGAATTCCATGCCTAGGATGGCCCCCTAGCACTAGCAGAGTGTACAGCCTGTAGGTGCCTCAGGAAGGAATATGGGTTCTTGTCTTGCAGGCCAAGTACCCTCTACAAGGCAACAGATGTGGTTGAGGTGAGTGCCCTCGCCAGCGTTGCAGACAGGTAACTGAGGATAGTATGAGACAGTCATTTAAGTCTCTTTAGAAGATAATTACTTAAAGCAAAACAATGACAATGTACTGAGACATTTATAATATATAAAAATAAAAACCATGACAGCAATAGGACAAAGACTGGGTGGACAACACCAACTTTTTATCTTTTATTTTGATACAGGGTCTCTCTTAGTCACTAAGTTTCCCAGGCTGGGCTTACCTCAGCCTGGCCTTTTACCTCAGCCTCCCAGAGTTCTAGGACTGGGTTTTAGGCCATTTGATATTGTCTGTCAGCCTCCCTACACTAGAATTTTCTTTTTGTCTTTCTTTTTAGTCTTTGGTTGTTGTTTTGTTGTTTCATCCTACATAGTTTCTCATTGCATGTTTGGGTTCACTGTTTCTCTAGCAATGCCCATTCTTGCATCTTAGGCCCCTTGGCTGTATTTTTCACTTCAGTCATTGTAAGGTTCCCCTTGGATTTGGGGCTTTTTTAGGTTTAATTCTCTTATTTATCTTGTTCAGTGCTTTTCCTCATTCTGAGCATATAAGGGACATCTTGAGTAATGGGTACCCTTTTCTTCTGACTTATCCTGGATCAACTCCGGACCAGCTTCCACTGGCTTAGTGTGGGTGGAAAGCTGCCTGAGCACATTTACCACTCAGAGGGCATTTATAAAATTCTGTTAGATTATTTCTTGATGCTTGTCTTATAGGGTATCATTACCCTGCAGGTTAATCACATGAGACTGATGGTTTGGAAGTACTCTTCAGTTGCAATCAAGTGAATTTCCTTTGTATTTGCATTTACATCAAGGTCAGAAAAATTCTGCTAGCACTGTATTTTGACCTTGGAAGATGTATCTCTTGCTTTGGTGTGGATTTCCACAGTGCAAGAAATGGTGAAGAAGCTTGACCTTGCTTATGGTTTGAAATGAATTTTGCAGTGTGTTTTTACATATAAGCACTTTTAGCTGTGTAATTTTAGGTTGAATTCATTAAGAAACTATCAAGTCTGCAATAAAAATTAACTTTCACAGTCATTCAGTATTTAATAGTGATGGTAGAGAGGTTTTGTTCATTCAGAAAATTTCATTCTTAAAAAAAAAAATTCATTCTTGGTCCTGAGTTCAAAAATATGATAAAATTTCACTACCACGCAGCTGTTGAATTGTTGCATGGTAGTTTAGGATGTTCAGCTCCTATTTCTGACCAAAAATTCACAAACCTGACAAAAGACAAGTCTATGAGCTGTTTAAGTAGCTCATCGTAGATTGAAATATATTCCACAAATACCTGACAATGAGTAATAACAACAAATAACCATAGTCTTACATCTTTACAACATAACAGCCTCATGAATTATCTTGCTCAGCCTTGTCTGACTTATGTGCACCCTCAGTATAATCAGCAGTGACATACCTTAGCAAAGTCCACTTCAGGTTGCTTCCAGTGGTACAGAAATAGTGTTCTCTTGGCTTTCTTGAAACATTCTGCATAGCTCTCCTCATGGAGAGCTGGTGGAGGCCAGTCCCTCAGCCACTTGGAGCTCAGCACGAACACCTGTGTGGGGACTGAGCTGCATCAATAACATCACATCATCAGGAGCCAAGGAAAATTGCTGTTATCTGACTGTTCTGTGGCTTTCACTATCTACAGCTCTCCAGGAACTGTCTACCCAACGTCTAGCACTCTCGGGCCAGTTTGTTGTCCCTGGACATTCAGTGTTGGCTGCCTTAGTCAGCACGATGTAATCACTCACCATCAGTGAACAACTTCCCTTGCTTGACTGAGCCACTTTAAAACTTACTTTATTCAAAGGATCAGGTACATTTTTGCCAAGTAATTGTGCTGTGATGAGATTCCATTTCAGAGTTTCTATTTTCATTTAAACTTACTTAAAGTATTATATAAATTGGAAACACTGTGTGAGCACGTGGGTGGTGATGTCACTGCACATTCTCAGCACAGTACTAGAGTCGTTGAATGATGAACTCAGTGTTACCCCATCCAGCCCAGCACCACAGAACTGTGAATATTCTCTGATCATTAAAACAGAATGTTATGAGCACTGTGAGCTACTGCTATATCATTGTGATTTGCAGTGACACATACCATCTGGTCTGTCTCCTGCCTTTTGGCTGTGTCTGCTGTGTGGTCCATTGATAGCCCAAGACAATACAGGAGCAAATCAGTGTGGCTGTACACCAAGAAATTTAAGTCTCTTGTAACTTTTACATCACAAAGTGATATTTGTTCATTCATTCATTCATTCATTTTGAAGTACTGGTGATTGAACCCAAGACCTTTACACTAACTCACATTCTCAACTCTCTTATTTTTGATATAAGGTCTTGTTAAGTTCCCATGTTGAGCTGAAACTCATGATCTTCCTGCCTTAGCCTCCCAGAGTGCTACGATTATAGGTGTTTGCCACCGTGCCTGGTTCAAATCTTTTTTTGTGTGTACTTCAGTGATTCTTTATAGTTTTATTCAGTGGATCAACATATTCCTCATTAACTTATGTCTATGACTTTTTCTTTTAATAATAAAGTCTCACTACATGGCCCAGGCTGGCCTTGAACTTGCAGTCCTCTTGCCTCAGTCTGCTTCCTCAGTGCTGTGATTCTGGTCTCTGTTAAGTTATTATTAATTTTTTAAAAACCCTGGATGAAAAAAGAAGAAAAGAAAAGAAACACTGGAGATTTAGCTCAGTGGCATAAGCACCTGCTTGGCAAGCATGAGGTTGTGAGTTCAATCCCCAGTAAAAAAAAAAATGAAAAAAAGCCCCGGATGTCCCAAGTTATAATCGTGAAGGCTGCATTACTAGTCTCCCTTAATACTACTAAGAGTTTTTTATTTGATTCTTTTAGTTTTTACTACAGTGGCTAGCACTTCCAAAATTGGCAGTAAGTGTCAGTATTCTTATCCTGACTACAGTGGGTCTACTTTCAGCCTTTTGCACCTGAGTATTATGAAGGCCGGGGTTTTACAGGAATATTTTTGACCCGGTTAAGTTTGGAGTACTTCTGGAATACTGAGAATTCTGAGGAAGAAGATATCTGATCACATGCAGCAATAGCTTTCTCAGCCACACTCTTCTCAGGTATCTACTGAAGTTTGTTGTGTTTCCAGCCCAGCCCTGGCCCTCAGGCAGTTACTATCCCCATGAGGATCCTTCTAACCATTTATCCTCCTCAGGCCAACCTGTTGTGTCTGGCTGGAGCTGTGATTCTCATTAACCCCATCACTGGGCTTCTCTTCCAGTGGTCTGAATTTCTGAAATCCAGGACAGTGCTGTCGGCCCCTTGGCCTCTAGATGGGTCACTGTCGGAGGTGTAAGACAGAAGAAATGCCTGTTTGATTGATGAAGGGGGCAACTTTGTGGGCAGGAGCCTCAAGGGTCAACCCCACCTACTCATGCTGTCTTCTGTTGTTTCAGCTCCTCTCCACCAGGCATGCTCCTTGAGAAGGACTGTGAAGTTTACCGAGATTACAGTGTGGATGGCCAGCTCCTTCACTACAGGTAGAACTGTCAGCTTAGTGTGCCTGGTGCTGGTTGGAGGGTGGGCTCCTGGGTGGGCCAGTGCTGGAGTAATGGAAGAGGAACCTAGTTCATCAGGAGATAGAACCAGAAGGAGCTGTGGTGGCCACTAGTGCCTGAGGCCTGGCAAAGGCCACTAAGAGGTAGAAGAACTTCATCCAACGCACCTGAGACAGCCCTGGGGGAAAAGTGATGTCTCAGCATTTGGTCTGTCCCAGGTAGCACTATTGACAAAAATCACAGCAGTCACCAGGCCTAACTGAGAGATCAAATTAGTCCTAGGAATGGGAATAGGCTTTGTCCACTGGGCCCTACATCATTTAGTAGAGAACTAGAGAGTCCAAGGCCACTCAGGACCCAGTGGGGCTAGTGCTTGCCTAGCCAGACTTCTTCAGGGTAACTGGTCTCTTATGGGGAATGTAGGGCTGGGCCTTACCTCTGTAGCAGCCTGTGACCCACAAGGTACACTACCTTGTGGCACTCTGCGGCAGCAGCTGGTAGTGACCTGATGCGGCTGCTCCATGCCAAGCAGCTTAGCACCTCCTCCTTCCCCTTCTGTCATTGTTCTCCCAGCATTGAGGCCTTAAGACAGAGGTTCTGGGAAGTCTGAAAAAAGGGGGTTCCACGTGCAGGAGCAAGGGGTTTGGTTTGGTCTTCTGTGTCCCAGATCACCTGTATTTTTTCAGAGAGAGTAGAGCAAATGGGACAGGTGGTTAGAAACTGTCTTGAGATTCCGTAACCCTTTCTGCTAAGAATTGGCAGCCTCTGCAAGGCTCCTAAGCAGACTTGGGACACATATTCACAGAGGATAATGTGCTGAACATCAGGCCTGTGCGTGCCCTGTGGACCTGCTGGGCAGATGTCCACATCCATCTTCCTGGCTCATGAAAAGAGATAGTTTTGCCATCCTGGGAGTTGTAGCTGGAGATCCACTGAAAAACCTGGGCCAGTGATAGCCTGAAAATGAGCTGTGGCAGAGTGGGGTACCAGCATCCAGCTGGGACTGTGGCTCAGGGGATGTATTAGTCTACCTTTCCATCACTGGGGCAAAATACATACCCAGCACTCAGAGTTTAAAGAAGAGGTTGATTTGGCTCATGGATTTAGAGGTTCAGTCCATGGCAAGCTACACCATGGCAGACATTATGGTGCTAAGGCATGGTGAAGCAAAGCTGCTCACTGCATGGCAGCCAGGAAGCAGAACTCAGGGAAAAGGAGCCAGGGACCAGGCCTAGTCCCCAGGGTCATGCCTCATGACCCATCCAGATTTACCTCGAGTATGCTCTACCCATCTCCTGAGTATCTCCCAAACCAGTCAAGTTGATAACCTAGCTTAACTGTCACTGCGACCTGACACTTTCTCACTGCAATGCTATGTGGGATGACAAGAAATCAAAATCTCTGAGAAACAGATTATAGAAGGAAACCAGAACCAACTGAGTCCTGAGGTAGAGGGAAGCTGTGCCCAACCTGGTATTCTCTACTTACTGCTTGATCTTGGCCCTGAGGAACAGTCGTTGCAGGTGGAGGTGCTGCACTGTGTCTCCTTGACTCATGTGGTGTTGGTCCTAGTGACAGCTGGGACAAGTGTTGGGTTTCTTGTGGAAAGGGACATCCCAGGGACAGAGCTAGAGCTGTCTAGGTGGAAACTTTTTGGGCAGAGACGTACCATGGATGTGAGAAATGTGCAGGAGGTGAAGATGCAAGGTTGTGGCCACAGGGAGGCAATGGCAACATGAAGCCAGCACCCATGTCCTGCAAGACACAGCAGTGACAGAAGCAAAGTGTAGCTGGGGCAGTCCTGGAACCTCCAACCCACATACAGCTGCCTTTGGATTGGAGTCAACTTGATCATCAGAGAGCGGGAAGCCAATCTTACAGGCAGTGCTTGGGGGCCTGTCCAGGACAACAGGCATGTATGCCAAGCCAAATTCTCACTGGGCAAGTGCAGGGTGACCTAGAGGCCTGAGCAGGGTAGCAAGTGACCATGCAGGCACCATGCAGAGTCACAGGCTGTCTGAGGACAGGACAGTCATGCTGTCTTTAGATGTGCAATTTCTTGTTTGTGTGAGTGTAGCTGTGTTGGTGTTGCATCAGGCCTAGGTGACTGTCAAGGAGCCACCATTGCTGGTCCCTCCCTCACTCCGTCTTGATGTCCATGCCCAGTCCAGCCACTTTCTTGAAGCTGGCAGCAGGGAAGCATAACCAGCTTTGGTTTTGTTTCTGGGTTTGGTTTTACATAATGTTCTCAGTTCTTCTGAAGTAGGCTATAGAAGGAGTAAATGTCTGGAAACCCTGGGTAGAAGGAGTCTTTAGTCTGCTGTGGCAGTGGATCCTTTGCCCTTTGTACCTTCATTGTTCAAACCATGTCATGCAGAGATGGGGATCTCCACCCAAGGGCCTACACCTTTTAGGGAAGATGTGGGAAGGGAGGGGCTACAGTCCACCTGCTACTAGGAAAATGGGGAGGAGCTGGGTACAGGAGCAGGCCACAGGCCAACTGGGAAGGTTGGACCATAGATGAGAAACCCTGTCAGCAGGGCCTGGAAACTGATGTGAGGCCAGAGGCTGAGGATGCCTGGGTGGCTTGGGGCTGCCTGTCTGGGTGCTGGATGAGGTAGACCTTAGACCAGAAGATGTACTGTGGGGTGTTCTTCACTTGGATGCCACTTCATGTGTCTTCATATCCAAGGGAGGCCCCACTGTGATGTGGAGACTGTGATCAGGTCCCTGTAGAGGCCTCATGCCTGCTCTGAGGCTCAAGAGTCTATTCAGCTTTGGACACACACATGCTGTCTTGCTCCATCAGCTGGCAGGAGCTGCCTGCTTGGCAGACAGCAGGCCCACAGTATCCATCTGCAGGTGATCTTGGACTTTCAGCCTCCGTCACTGTAAGAAGTAAATTTCTGTTGTTTTTAAGCAACATCATCCTCTCCCATGTTTGCCTTAACTGGATAGAACTGACTCCTCTTCCTGGAATGGAGCATAATTTTCTCAACAGCAGGCCTTTCTCATGCCCTTACCTTTTCTGATACCTGTCCCTACCTCTGGCAACCAGGAACAGAAACCCCAGGATTGGAGGCCTACCCTGAGCCTGCCCAGTCCTCACTTCTCACAAGCCCACCTCACTTGCCCCCACATAATGGAGGTTGGAGCCTGGTCCTGAAGAGCCCAGTATTGGGCACACAGCCAAGTTGATCTCTCCAGCACTCTGACCAGCCCTCACCCAGGAAAAGGAGATGCTAAACAAAATTCACAGAATCATTCAAAAGCTGTCAGAGTGCCACACAATGAGGCTGGAGACAGCTCGGCCTGTGTGCTGTCTCTTCCCTAGTGGCGTCCCAGCATCTCAGCAGCCAGGCTTTCTTCTGGACTCCCAAGCCAGACGGTAGCTATGTGTGTAGGCTCACCAAGACACACTGATCTACCCTCCTGACTGCCTACCAGAAACAAACCCAGATCTCAAATTACCTTTACAGTTTTCATGCACAAGGACCAGAATTTCAAGCTGGGCATAGTAGCACAAGCCTATGCTTAGGAGGCTAAGGCAGGAGGATTGCCTCAAGTTCAAGGCCACGCTACTACATAGTGAAATCAAACCAGCCTGAATTATGTGTAGGGGACCTTGTCTTAAAAAAGAAAAAAAAAATTCAGTCTGAAACACCAGAATTGGTCAAAAACGGAAACAGACTCATAATCTAAACTTTGGTGTTACCAGATACCAACTTCGATAAGTATGATCCGTAAGGACAAGGCATTAAATGGTAAATAAGCCAGGTGTGGTAGTGCATACCTATAATCTTAACACTTAGGAGGCTGAAGGAAGGCAGTCACTATGAGTTTGAGGCTAGCCTTGATTACATAGTGATTGCAAGCCTGAAACACGTGGTAAGACTCTGTCTCAAAAAAAAAATTGAATGGAATCACATAGGTATTCTACAGTTGAAAAATACAGTGACAAAAAATTAGAACTCAGATGATGCTAAGGAATTCCCCCACAGATTCATATATTGAAATCCTAACCTCTGTGGGTGGGTCTTTGTGAGGTAATAAAGCCCTGCAGGCAAATCAAGGGATTGAGGGCAGGAACAGATAAGATTATTGTCCTTATAAAAAGAGGCCTGAGAGAGCTTGGTCTTTGACCACATGAGGATGTAGCAGACAGCCACTATCTATGACCCAGGAAGTGGCCCTCATCAGACGCTAAGTCTTTCAACACCTTAACCTCAGACTTCCAGCCTCTAGTGCTGTGGAAAATAAATGCTTGTTGTTTCTAAGCCTCTTAGTCTATGTTATTTTGTTGTAGCAGCCGGAGGGGTTTAAAATTAAACAAAGTAAGTAGAAATTTACTAAATGGAAAGGCAGATCAAAAGAAAATATCTATTCTAAAGTCAGGAATGGAAAATACACAACATAACTTGAAAACTGGCATGTATAGGAAATGTGACTGATTGGATTCCCATGAAAGAGGGAAAGGAATAAATGTAATATTTGAAAAGATAACATCCAGGAAATTTCTGAAAAATCATAGAAGATCCTGACCCACAGAAGAAATTCTAAATACAGAGCCATACCTAGGAGTATGGTAAAGAGAAAAGACATCCTCCGCCTCTCCCTGGACTGTCCTGGTTCAGGTCCCAGTTACAGGAGGCAGAGTGTGGTAAGCACTGTTTGTGTACCTGCCTGGCTGTATCCATGTGGTCCATAAGCAAGGGAGGCTTAGAAGAGGCCAAGTGTCCAATGTGACCCCACATACACACGGGCTGAGAAATTTGGACAATGTCATTCCCATGGGGCCTAATGCCCATCTTAGTCTAGCTGGAAAAAGGTTTGTTCTCTGTCCTCATGAAAGCAGTGGATGTGTAGGGGAAAGGCTAGGGGAAGACTTACCAGGAGCCTCTAGTTGAAAATAGGGGCCCTGAGATGCTGGTGTGGTGTCATGCTGGGTTCACCTAGCTGTGGCTCTTGACAGCTCCCTCTTTGCCACCATCCCTGTCAAGGGCACTCATTATAGGCACAGCAGCAGCTCTGCCTGGTACTGGGGTTAGGGGTTGGGTTAGGGTTAGGGAAAGGGAACAGGTGGTTCCAGGGAGGACACTGGGAATCCCCCGATTAAGTAATGAGGCTGGACTCAGCTCTGCCAGTAACTGCCACCTGCTCCCCCACACAGGACATCCTCCCTCCGGTGGAACTCGGGCACCAAGGAGCGCATGCTCATCAAGGTCCCTGACCGAGAGCCCAGCTTCCTTGCCCCTCAGGGCAATGGCTACCCACTGGAGGGCCAACCTGGGGGCCGCCCCCGCAGACCCTCTGGCAGCCAGCACTCACCCAACCTGCAGACGTTCACCCCTGATGCAGATGGCACTGTCTTCTTCCCAGAAAGGCGGCCCTCACCTTTCCTGAGGAGAGCTGAGCTCCCTGGGAGCTGCTCCCCACTGCTTGCACAGTCCCGGAAGGCCTCCAGTGACTCACAGCCGTCCTCCCCACGCTATGGCTATGAGCCCCCACTCTATGAGGAGCCACCCATTGAGTACCAGGCCCCCATCTATGATGAGCCTCCCATTGACATGCAGTTTGAGGTCAGTGGTCCCTACCAGGCTGGCTCCCCACAGAGGTCACCAGGCCGAAAGCCCCGCCCATTCCTGCCCACCGCCAAACAGGCCCCTGCATCACCCTGCCAGCAGCTGGTGCGCACCAAGCAGAGATGCCCTGAGCGTTTCTTAAGCCTGGAGTATAGCCCCGCAGGCAAGGAGTATGTCCGCCAGTTAGTGTATGTAGAGCAGGCAGGCTCCAGTCCTAAACTGCGCTCTGGGCCCCGGCACAAGTATGCACCCAACCCTGGTGGTGGCTCCTATTCCCTGCAACCCAGCCCATGCCTGCTGAGAGACCATCGCCTGGGAGTCCTGTCTGGAGACTATAGCACCATGGAGGGGCCTGAACCACGACACAGCCAGCCACCCACACCACTGCCACAGGCCCAGGAGGATGCCATGTCCTGGTCCAGCCAGCAGGACACCATGTCCTCCACAGGCTACTCCCCAGGCACACGAAAGAGAAAGAGCAGAAAGCCCTCTCTGTGCCAGGCCCCTAACACCTCTGTTGACAGCCCAGGGGACCTGCTAGGTGAGCAGCAACTGGCTGAGGAACGCTCTCCATGCGGGACCAGCCTTGCCCAGGTGAAGCGTGCAGAGGCCGAGGCAGATGCTGCACGGGGCGCAGCTGAGCCCTTCCTAGCACAGGCACGGCTAGCATGGGAGGCACAGCAGGCCCACTTCCACATGAAGCAGAGGGGCAGCTGGGACTCCCAGCAGGATGGCTCAGGCTACGAGAGTGATGGTGCTGTGCCACTGCCCATGCCTGGGCCTGTGGTGCGTGCCTTCAGTGAGGACGAGGCACTGGCGCAGCAGGAGAGCAAGCACTGGAAGCGGAGCACCTTTGAGAAGCTGGGCTTCCCCCAGGTCCTTCTGGAGAAGAGTGTCTCTGTGCAGACTAACCTGGCCTCCCCGGAGCCTTACCTCCACCCCTCCCAGGTGAGGCTGCATGGTGGGGTGGATAGGGCAGAGGGTCCCCAGGGCCTGGGGTCAGCACAGGGTGGAGGGCCCATGTGTCTGGCATCTGCAAGATGAGTGTTTTAGACACTGAAGGTGCAGCCTCAGGGCTTCCTTGGCCATGAACCACCAGGGGGCTAAAGCTGTGTACTGAGGACTGGGCAGGTGGGCATCAGCTGCGCTGAGGTGGTGGCTCTCAGAGCTGTTCCACACAAACCCCACTTGGGCAGGAAAAGCTTCTGAGAGGCAGCAGCTACCTGGTACCCCATGTTACAGCTACTGTCAGAGCCAATGCCCAAGTTCAACCTGACATAATGTGGTGCCAGAGTACAGTCCCCACCTGAACCTCTGTTCAACTGCTTAGTGTCTGAGCATCAGTACCAGCACGTCCTCCCTACTGTAGACCACCAGGCCCCAAGGATTCAGTTACCCATGGTCTGGTTGTCACTTCTAGCCCCTCTCTTTCTTATGCATTCACAGCAGGCACAGAGCCACAGTTGAGGGTAGCCTAATGTCTGCCCCATGACCCCAGGGCCTGCAGAGGCAGTGAGAGCCAAAGGCCTCCTAAAAGTGGTGTGGCAGGTGATGCCTGGGCAGAAGCATCCTGGCCCTCCAAATAGCCATAGAGATTTGCTAGCCTGGGTAACTCAGAGCTGCTTTTGGTCAGGGTTTTCTGCCCCATGTTTGTAAATGTGGGAAGATGGGCCAGGCCTAAGAGGCATCTATGGGAAACAGAATGAGCAGGGGAAAAGCCATCCCTGGCAGTAGCAGGGCCCATGGGCAGGTCTAAGAGCAGTGGAAAAACCAGGCTTTGCGGCCAGCAATGGGTCATGCAGAGATAGGTGCTGTTGGGGTGGGGATAGGGTGGGGGTGGGGGTGGGCACAGTACTTTCCACAGAAGCTGGATGTTAGCATGTCTTTAGAAAGACAGGATGAGCCAGACACCCTCACTGGGTTGTCCTGTCTTCCCTATCCTCATTTGGGTTACCTGGGTCCCTACATGTGGCTGTCACTTGGCCACCATGTGGGGAGTAAGGTTGGGGTACCTACATCCTGATGGCACAGTCCGGTTTGTGCTTCTCAGTCTGAGGACCTCGGTGCCTGTGCCCAGTTTGAGAGCAGCCGGCAGAATCGCAATGCAGTGCCCAGCTCTAGCTGTGTCTTCCCCACCTTCACACTACGCAAGCCATCCTCAGAAACAGACATTGAAAACTGGGCCTCCAAGCATTTCAACAAGCACACCCAGGGCCTCTTCCGCCGGAAGGTATCTATTGCCAACATGCTGGCCTGGAGCAGTGAGTCCATCAAGAAGCCCATGATTGTAACCAGCGACCGGCACGTAAAGAAAGAGGCCTGTGAGATCTTCAAGCTAATTCAGATGTACATGGGTGACCGGAGGGCCAAGGCTGACCCACTGCACGTGGCTCTGGAGATTGCCACCAAGGGCTGGAGCATGCAGGGCCTGCGGGACGAGCTCTACATCCAGCTGTGCCGCCAGACCACTGAGAACTTCCGCCTTGAGAGCCTGGCCCGAGGCTGGGAGCTTATGGCCATCTGCCTGGCCTTCTTCCCACCCACACCCAAGTTCCATTCCTACCTGGAGGGCTACATCTATCGGCACATGGACCCTGTCAATGACACCAAAGGTAAGGCTTTGAGGTGGGGATTAGGCCCATTCACCATCAGCCCTGTTGGCCCAACCCTGTACAGAAATGTCCCTCCAAGCAAAAATACACATCTCCTAGATCCCTGCTCCAGAGAGCCCCACCTGAGTTCCAAGGTCAAGTCTTCCCTGGCTAAAACCAGGGTACATGGCTCTGTGTCTCTGATGGTAGTATCCACTCTGCTCCAGGCCTGCCATGGTCAGTTGTCCTCCTCGACAAGGGCAACCTTGGTCAAGCCCTCTGTACTTGCCACATTTGACTGTCATCCCACAGCCTGCGGGCAACTTCTCCCTAAGGCTCAGGCCCTTAGGGAGATTCAATGGGGTCCTATCTGAAGACTTGAGCAGCAAAAATCATGGTTATCACAGTGCAAGGCTAAACCCCAATGCGTGGGATTCTCATATGTTTAAGGAGACCAGCCAGCCTTAGCCAGAGAAAGCTGCCTTGGGTTGGAAGGCAGAGGTCACCATTTGCTGATGGCCACCTGGGACCATGTGCAAGGCCCTGGAGGTGATACGGGTTCTGGTGACTCCAGCGTCTCAGCTAGGCAGCACACAGGTGACCAGCCTACATCCTGAGCTGGGCAGAGTGGCCTCAGAGCAGGGTCAAATCCTCTGTCCCATCCTGTAATCCCAGCACTTGGGAGGCTGCAGCAAGAGGATCATTGTAAGTTTGAGACCAGCCTGGGCTACAAAGTGAGCTCAAGGCCAGCCTCAACTGCATAGTGAGACCCTGTCTCAAAGAGACCAAAAAAAAAAAAAACAAAAACCCTCTGTCTCACAACCATGAACATCAGAGCCTAGCCACACTCATATAGCATATACATGTCTGTCAGCTCATATACACCACAGGGCGTGTGAGTCCAGCCCTGACTATTGCAGCTTTGCCTCTACAGAAGCAACGTGGCCAGCGCCACCGAGGTCTCTTTCCATGACCCAGGTGTGGAGCCAGTGTGCACAGAGACTGGGCAGAGGTTGCAGGGCACTGGCAGGTTCCTAAGGACAGGGTGCTGGGTATAGGCACCATCTAGTACCTCAGCCACTTGGGAAATTTCAGAATCTGTGCAATGTAATTTTTAACATGGGTCCAAACAAATGCAAAGCCTGTGCTGAGGATAGAGCAAGAGCCCAGTGCCTGGTCTTCAGGAGTAGGTGGAGTCCTGGGGGCTGCTTACCTGTTGGTTTCAAGTTGGTTTCATAGGTAACTTCTTGACTTCTTCTAAAGAGTAGTTGAATGCACCTTAAACTGGAGGCTATAGAATATGGTTTTGCTGCTCACAGAGCACATAGTAGGCACCCGAGAATGTGCTGAGCAAAATTGGGAGCAGTGGAGTTAAGAGACAATGCCTGCAAGTGTGTGGCTGGGCTGTTCTACCAGCAGGGCTCTTGGGGGAGTTTTGTCTCAGGCCCTATGCAGGGCCACTGAGGTCTGTGTGTATCTCCAAGCATCTCACCCCCAAGGGTTCTGGCTTGCTCATAGGAAAGAAGTGGGCTTATCCTGGGAGCCACAACTTTAAGGCTCCCACAAGAGGCCTGTGAGGTCTCAGAATGAGGCTGCAGTAGGAGCCGAGGTTCTATGTGGTCCCAACAAAGTACCATGCATCCAGTCAGAACCTGTAGCCCCAGAATCTAATCTTAGCATTGACCATCTGATACTCTGCTTGGCTGTGGGCCAAGAGGAGAGATGTACACACATAAGGTGGCCATCATTTCTTCAGTGGGCCCCAGGCATCCTCCAGCACCTCACTGTCCCTGCATAGTGTTGCCTGTCACATGCAAGCAGCCCTGTCAGGAACATGGTGCTAGTCAGGAAGACAGATCTTGGCAGCCCCAAAAGATGTTATCTGTTCTGTAGAGGAACTGCCTGGCCACACAGCCCTTTATATAGCAAACCACAGCTGAGAGGGGTGGCACCTCTCCCAGAATGTGCGTTGAAGGATGGAGCAAGCCTGGCTCCTGTGCTTGGTATATCACCATAAATTACCTGCAACAGCCACAGGAGCCTTTGACTGATTGGTCCATCAGCATGTGGGTATGACCTCCACTATGTGGTCATCACCCCAGAAAGGTCACTATGAGGTGACCTCATCTTAGCCTGAGTCTTGTATGCTGGTACCATTATAGCAGATAGCACTAGTTATCTCCTGGTTGTCCTCCAGGATTCAAACAGATTGTCCCAGACTACAAGGGAAGTTTGGCCTGGACATAAGAGGTTACAGGAAAGAACCCTTTAGCATGAGTCCTGTGGAAGGTGTAGCCCTGATGGGCTTCACTGATGCCCAAGCCCTTACACTTCCACCAAGACTTAGCAGCTTCCAGTCAAAAATGACAGGTTGAGCATTGCCTTTGCTTTGACTGTACCTTAAACTCGAAGAAAACAATAAAAACCACAAGGAAAACAGTGTAGTAGTCCCCCAAATAATAATAGAATTACTATGTGATTGCCAGTTCCACTTTAGGGTCTGTGCCCAAAAGAATTGGAACCAGGACCCCAGCAGATACTTGTTGACCTATGTTCAAGGCAGTATATTCACTGTAGCTGGAAGGCAGTGACAACTGGTGTTCATTAATATATGAATGGATAAACAAGATATGGCATATACAGAAGTGGATTATTGTGAAGCAGTGAATTTTTATGACACCTTTACAAGAAAGGAAGTTATGCTATACATGCTGCAGACATGGATGGACCTTGAGAACATCGTACAAAATGGAAGAAGCCAGTTCCAGAAGGATAAAGACTGATTCCACTTCCATGGCATCCTAAGTTATGGAGGCAAAAGTGGAATGGTGGGTGCCAGGGGTTGGGGAATGGGGGTGAGAGAGTTAGTGTTTAATGGGAACAGAGCTTCAATTTGGGAAGATGAAAAATTTCTGGAGATGGAAAAATTTCTGGATGGTGGTGATGGTTGTACAATAATGTGAATATATTTAATGTTCCTGAACTATACACTTAAAAATGGTTAAAAAGGAGCCAGTCATAGGAGTACACATCTGTAATCGCAGCATTCCAGGAGGCCGAGGAAGGAAGATTGCAAGTTCCACCCAACCTGGGCAACCTAGTGATTTAGGAACGTTTTTGTCTCAAAATAAAAAAAGGCCTATGGATGTGATTCAGTGCGAAGGCTCTGGGTTTAATCCCCAGTGCCTCAAAAAGAAAATAAATAGCCACAAAGATGAAGGAAATAGAAAAGGAAAAACAACTGTTGGGGAAGCTAGAGAACACATGGGTAAGTGGCAGGAACCTGACTTGGCAGCAGAGGAAAGGCAGATACTAACCAGACAATACCTGAAGCAGGCAGCAAACTCAAAAGCTCAAGAGTGAATAGAGCCAGCCTCCTCTAGCAACGGATGAAGGAGGGCACCGAAAGCTGAAAACAAAAGGATTGGTCCAAAATCAGAAACAGAAAAAGCTGAGCATATACCTGGCATATATCTTGTGATCTCAGGTCCTCAGGAGGCTGAAGCAGGAAGATAACAAGTTTGAGGCCAGCTTGGTCAACTTATCAAAACTCTCAAAAAATAGAATCAGGCATGGTGACACACACCTATAATTCCAGCACCCTAGAAAGCTGAGACAGAAGGATCTCAAGTTCAAGCCCAACCTGGGCTACTTATTGAGACTCTGTCTCAACATTTGAAAAAGAAAACAACTGAAGGTGTAGCTTAGTGTAGACTCTGGGCCCAATTCCCCATACTGCAATCAATCGATCAATCAGGAAAGCCTTAAGCTATAACTCAACAGCAGAGGGCCCCTGATTTAGTCCCTAATACTTCAAAACAAAGCTCCTGCAGTGGAGTAGGTGAGGATGAGATTCTGGGTCAGACCATCTGGACTAAAATCCCAGATACACCATCAAGATGGGATATACTAAGAGCCATAAAGCAAGTGTCAATGAATGTGAGGCACAGCATGTGCTATACCCACAGTGGAACTAAAATAGGCATCAGTGCCCCCCAAAATCTGGCAGATCCCCATGTATTTGGAAACTAAAAAAGCATACTAAAGAACACACGAGTCAAATAAAAATTTTAAAAATTAACATTTCAAAGTAAAAGACAATAAAGACATACTAAAATTTTCTGAGGCTGCGGCCAAAGCAATTCTTTTTTTTTTCTAAAGCAATTCTTAAAAGAAAATTTATAGCATCTAAATGTCTGTTAGAAAAGATCTTAAATCTTCAGTTACTGCATTAAAAACTGAAAAAAACTTCTTTTTACCCAAAATAAACAGAAAAAAAGGCAACAGGGTTAAAAATTAATGAAAGGAAATACAGAAAACAATAGGGAAAAAAAAAAGCTGATTATTTTAGAAGACTGATAAAATTTATAAACCTTAGCCAAACTGATGTGGGCAAAAAAAGACAGGGGCTGAGGATTTAGCTCAGTGGCATAAGTGCCTGCCTGGCAAGTGTGAGGTTGTGAGTTCCATCCCCAGTACCAAAAAAAAAAATAAAAAAGAAAATATAAGTTACCAAAATCAAGAATGAGGGATTGGCTGGCCATGGTGGGACATGCCTGTAACCCCAGCATTTGGGAGGCTGATGCAATTGCCATGAGTTCAAAGCCAGCCTGGGCTGCATAGTGAATTGAAGGCCACCCTGGACTATATAGCAAGACCCTGTCTATTTGGAAAAAAAAAATGCTCACAATGGGAGATTGTGTTACTACAGATTGTACAGATGTTAAAAAGACAATAAAGAGATATAATTAACTTTATGCCAATAAATTTGAAATTAAAAAATTCCCTGGAAGATGGAAGCTATCAAAGATCATACTGCAGGAAATATATACTCTGAAAAGTTGTGTATCTATGAAGGAAATTGAATTTGTACCTAAAAGCCTTCCCACAAAGAAAATTCCAGGCCTAAATGGCTTTACTGGTGAATTCTACTAGACATGTAATTGTCTATCCTGTGCAATCTGTCCCAGAAAATTGGAGTAGAATGAATATTTCCTTAGTCATTCTGCACTAAAATTAGAAAAGGACTATAAGAAAAACAACATGCCCCTTGTGAATGTGGATGCTAAAATATTTGAGCAGCTGAGTACTACAGTATATGAAAAATGCAGGTAATGCACCTTGACCAAGTGGATTTTATCTAAGGAATGAAATTGGTTCAGTGTTTTTCCAAAAAAAAGGAGAGCTGGGTGTGGTGGCACTCCGGGAAATTGAGGCAAGAGAATACAAATTCCAGCCTAGCCCAGTCAATTTAGTGACATAATGAGACCTTGTCTCAAAATAAAAAGCAAAAAAGTTCTGGGGATGTAGATCAATGCAAAGACCTGGGTTCAATCCCCAGTAACACACACACACACACACACACACACACACACACACACACACACACGCCATTACTGGGAATCGCTATATAACAAAGTAAAAATAAACACATGATCATCTCAATAAATATACAGAGAGAATAAGTGTAACTGACAAAATTCAACATTCTAGTCTTATTTATTTATTTATTTATTTATTTATTTATTTTAAGTACAAAAGCCAAGTATAATGACATACACCTGAAAGAAAAGTCTTGGAGACTTGAGTCAGGAAGATCACTAGCCTGGGCAATTTAATGAGACCCTATCTAAAGATAAAATTTTATTTATTTTTTAAGATAAAATTTTATTTTGAGTCCAGAGATATAGCTTAGTGGCACAGCATCTGCCATGCAAGTGCGAGGTCATGAGTTAGATTCCCCAGTACCAAAAAAACAAACAAACAAGAAAGTAGGCTCAGGGAAGGTAGCAATAGGAAATTATTGTTTAGTGAGTACAGAATTTTAGTTGGGAATATGAAAGGGTTTTGTAGATAGTGGTGACATTTGTACAACATTACAAAGTGGCTAATGCCATTGAATTGTATGTTAAAAATTGTTTAATACTTAACTATATTTTACCACAATTAAAATATTTTTATATATGCTGAGATCATGTTTAGTGGTAAAAGACTGAATACTGCCAGGCTTGGTGGTACACATTTGTAACCCCAGCTATTTGGATGGCTGAGGCAGGTATATTACAAGTTCAAGGCCAGGCTGGGCAATTTACAAGACCCTGTCTCAAAAAAAAAAAAAAAAAAAATGCTGCTACATAAGCTCAGCAGTAGTATGTAGAATGCCCCTGGGTTGGCTCCTCAGTACCACAAACACATTCATACTCTCTCTTGAGAAAAATCTGACAAAAGATGTGTAAAAAACCTCTACTGAGAGCTACAATGTATAGAAGGCCTAAGTAAATGGAGAAGCATGTTTATGAATGAGATTGTGTTTTTCAGATAGCATTTTGCCAGGCATAGTGGCACACACCTATAATCCCAGCACTGGGAAAGCTAAGGATCACCACAAGTTCAAGGCTACCGTGAACTACATAATGAGTTCGAGGTCAGCCTGAACTACATGAAGAGACCCTGGCACAAAACAGATCTACAAAAAGACACCCTCTGTGTTCTCTCTTGCGTGTGGCCCACACATACACTGTAGGGTGTACTTTTTCTGCTTTTACTTGACCCAAACCCACTCTGCAGAGCCTCTTTTTCTACTTGTAATAAAACTTTGCGGGCTGGAGATTTAGCTCAGCAGCATGAGCGCCTGCCTGGCAAGCACTAGGTCGTGAGTTCGATTCCCAGTACCAACAAAAAAAAAAAAAAAAACTTTACAACCATTAAAAAAAAGAGAGAACAAATTTCAGCCTTTACTTTATAGCATATGCAAAAACTAACTGAAAATGGATCACAGTTCAAAATATAAAACTTAAAACCTCTAATAAATGTTTACCTGAGTTAGAAAAAGATTTTTATATAATATCAAAAGCACTCTATAAAAAGAAAAGCATTGATACTTGATAAATCGGACTTTATCAAAATTTAATCTTCACCAGGCATATTGGCACACACCTGTTAGCACAACATCCGGGAAGCAGAGGCAGGAAGATTGCCTTGAGTTCTAAGCCAACCTGGGCTGCATAATGAGTTCAAGGTCAGCCTGTACTATGTAGTAAAACCCTGTCTCAAAAAGAAAAATTAATCTTCAAGGACATTGTTAAGAGAATGAGGGGTTGAGTGTGTAGTTCAGTGACAGAGCACATTAGGCTCCAGGTTCAATTCTCATTAGTGGGGTTGGGGAGGAAAAGACAGACATACAGACACAGACAGACAAAAGTGAGACAAGCAAGGACTGGGAGCTAGAATGATCACTGTGTTAATGGATTAAAGTTGGAGGCATCAGGATAAATTCATATTTAGAATAATATAGATGCAGTAGATATATATAGAAATATTTATATGTGTGTATATGAAGAGGTGTTAACAGACGCATGTTTTTTCCTTGCTTTGTTAGGTGAGAAGACGGAGAAGCAGGGACATCCCAGTAGCAATAAGCATTAACCTAATACCCAGCTTTTAGATTTTAAATACCATTCTTCACTACAAGGACCCACAGTTCTTGGGACAGTGGCTGGCCTTGGGCAGAAGAGAGTCAGGCGTAGTGGTGCACGCTTGTAATCCCAACATGGGAGGTTGAGGCAGGAGGGTGGCCATGAGTTTGACAGCAACGTAGGCTACATAGTGAGTTCAAGGCCAGCTTGAACTGCGAAGTGAAACCCTGTCTCAACAACAACAAAGATATAGGGACAGAAGTAAGGAAGCCGGGAGGAAGGACGGGAAGATGATGGGGCTGAGACAGTGTCACCTGGGTTATAACCCAAAGCATAACAAATATCCACAACAAATAACCAAAGTCACTAGCCCTCTCTGTTTACTGCCCATGGGGACCTAGCACAAGGACAAGGAACTTTCTACAGATGAAGTCTGTTTAGAACAAACTCAGGCCAACTGCAAGAAGCAATGTGCAGCACAGAAGTCAACCCAGGTGTGCCCAAGTAGAGGGGCTGGCCTTCTGGTCACAACGTGCTGGAAGAGCCCTGACCTCTTGCAGCCTTGTGTGTACACACTCCCACACACACTCACCCCAGACATGCTTGGTCCTCTGCTGGACCAGGGGCCTCCTCCCCACCAAGTATGGAAACCAAATGGGCATTGGCTCCTGGCATGTGTTCTGTGGTCCTCATGGTTCTATTTGCTCTCCAGTGACACAGCACATAAAAGAGCTCCTGGAAAGAAACACTAAGAAGAAGTCCAAATTGAGAAAGAAACCCAAGCCTTATGTTGAAGAGCTGGATGGTAGGGCCTCTGCAGCCTGGCGCTGCCTCTGCACCATTCTGCTCTCCTGCCACGGCCGCCTGGCCTCTTCTCTAACCACTTCTGGGCCGGGGAGGGGCACTAACCTCAGGCCTGGGACCTCCTGAGCCTGGAGGTCCTGGTGGCTAACAGGACACTCCACCTTTCTTGGGGATACCCAGAGCAGTTCCCAACATGTTTCCTGAGTTTTGTGGGCAGGAGGCATAAGGACCAGCTGCCTAAGACCCAGATGCATCTACAGGTGAGTGTCAGGGCATCCTATGACCCTGTCCTGCAACCAGGGAGCCAAGCATGTTAATCAAAAGTCACCAGGGAATCTCCTTTCTGCAGTGGGGCCCCAGCAAGACTGCTTGGAGTCTTGGATCTTTCCACCTTCCACCAGCATCTTTCCTGCCCTTTGCCTGGGCCCTGGCTCAGTACCAACCTGTCCAGTGGTTCCCTTTGAGAACCAGCAGCTCCTGAGGCTCTTATCCCCATCCCTGAACCTGCTCTGATCTTCCTGCACCTCTGTGTAAAGCTACTTCTACCACATAGGGTTTACACTGGCCTGTCTGGAACCCCTTCTGCCTGCTCTTGCTCTGCTCCCCTCTAGAAAGCCCTCTCTGTTTCCTGCCCATGGGGACCTAGCACAAGGACAAGGAACTTTCTACAGATGAGGTCTGTTTAGAACAAACTCAGGCCAACAGGAGGCCAGGTTGGCATCTGCAGGGCTGGGCACTTGGTCTTTCAGGAGCCTCTAAGGATGTCCTCAGTAGGTTTGTGCCAGGGCAGCTGCAGACCAGGGTAAGGTTCCAGCCCATGGGTATCCGCAGATCACTGGGACAACAGTGGGAGGAGCTCTGAGCTCCTGCCTGAGCCAACCACTGGTGCCAGGGAGCTGGACAGCCATCAACTGTCCATTAAGCTTGTTGCTGAAGCAGGGATATGGGCCTGGGTAAAGCCAGCAGGACCTTGCAGTCCACACTCAGGCAGGTGGGGCATGAGGAGCAGTCCTCCTGGACAGCAAGGTGGGCACCACAGAGCCTCATTGTCAGGACCTGGCACAGCAGCAGGGACTGTGGAGAGCTGCTCTGTCAACCCCTCTGTGGGTAGCAGTCTCCACCATGAAACCAGACTTAACCTGCTGCCAGGTAGACGGAAGTGCTGGCTGAGGTCCAAGCAGAGTATCTCACCCAAGTGACTTTTTTCCTGGGCTGGCTCTGAGCACTGCATTTTCACTCTAGGTGCTCAACAGAGAGTAGAAGTCATCCCAGCTTCCTGCCTCTGGGACACATTTGGCCCCGACTCAGTCCTTACTACACCCCACAACTGTGATGCCAGCAGCTTGTCTGCCAAACAGTCACTGGCTCCCAGCTTACCCATGAGACAGGTGTTCCTGTCCCCATCCCACAGAGGAAGAAACTGAGGCACAAAGGTTCTCATGCCCCGACCACTTGCCAAGAAGCTGTAGTCCCAGGATGCTGTTTTAATCCCAGCAGGCACAGGCAGAAGGCCTGAGCATTGGGCCCCAGGGGTGGCCCTGTGTGCCAGTAAGGACCTGTCTTCCCCTAAGGACAGGAAGCAACTCAGCCCCTTCATGGAATGACAGTAGGTTCCAGACACTGCACTGAGCCAGGGAGGTCCGGTTCTTCTGGATGTGCCACACATTATCCAAAACAAGGGATCCTCAGAGCTGCCCAGCAGCGCAGAGGGCCTATGGTGGAAGGTTCTGGCCCTGTCTGGAGCCAGATGAGTTTGGAACCAAGACCTTCTGCAAGGGTCTGTGGGTCCCTAGGGACCTGTGGCTGTGTCCTGGACTTATATGTCTATGAGAGGTTTGTTTTGTATTTTGCTTTGTTGATTGAAGAATCCTCTTCCAGCTGGGGGTTTAGCTCAGCGGCATAAGTGCCTGCCTGGCAAGTGTAAGGTTGTGAGTTTGATCCCCAGTACCAAAAAAAAAAAAAAAAAAAATTCCCTTCATGGATTCAGAGACAACTGTTTTATAACTTCAAAATGTTTTCATGGACTAAGACATTTGTTTTTTGAACTGGAGTCCAAGCTCCCTCATGTCCTCAGTCATCCATAAGAAACCGTTTCCTTTCAAAGATAGCAAAAAGATTCCCATCTGAGAGCCAGGATCTAGAGATCTCCCTTACCCTAGCAGCTGGCAGGCAATGGGATTAGCAGGCAGTGCCTTCCACCGGAGGCAGGTGAATGGATGCCCAGAAGCACTCAGTCCAGGTCACCTATCTGTCCCTGACTTTTCTTGGTGTGTGCTCTTATCTGCTTCCCTCCTCTTTCCTACCTTGGGAGCACTGCACAGGTCCAGATCCTCAGTACCATGCCCTTTCTACTACCTGCACTGCCCTCCAGGACTACTTTTCAAATCTCAGCTTCAGGGGCTGGGCCACAAATCCCCTACCTTGCCCTCCTTCAGGGGACAGGGTGCTGCCTTGGGATGCTGGCAACTGCCCTGTTCCTTCCCTTTAACTGTGGGCCATACCTTGGACCTCTGCCTCCCTGACCCCCACCCCTATCCCCAGGTGGGGCTGCCTGGTGGGGTGGTATGGAATGAAGTTCAGAGGCCTTGGGACTTAGGTCATGCCCTGTCCTGTCAGTGACGCTTTAGAAAGAAGTATCTTTGTCCCCTCCCAGTGGAGGGGTATGTGGGCTGGCAGAGGGTTTTCTCTCCCAGCCTGGCCCATAGAGGTATGGAAGTACCCCTTTTTGCTTCATATGGGTCTCTGCTCTAAAGGACATTGGCTGGGAGAGTGAGGACCACTCTACTGGTCAGGAGTGAATGTGAGTCTAGCCATTCATACCCTAGTGCCCCTCCTTGCAGGAACTGCCCTTCCTTGCTGCCCTCCAACTTTAGTCCCTGCACCCACTCATCTGCATCAGGCTGACCAACACCCATTCTTTTGCAGGGGTGGCGATAAGCACCTATGCCAAGTACTGTTACCACAAGCTGCAGAAGGCGGCCCTGACAGGGGCCAAGAAGGTACAGGCACTTGTGGGAGCACCAGGGTGGGGTGGCAGAGCATGAGGGGTCCAGAACCCGACTAGGTGGCCAGCCAGGAAGGCCTCTGAGAACTTATGTGGGAGAGCCCAAGGTGCAAGCAGCCTACCTAGTTAGGTGACCAGCCTCCTGGCTGTGCCCAGCCTGCCCTCAAGCATGGTATGTAGAGAGCCAAGGAGTAGGATCTTGGCTACACAGAGCTAAGAACCCAGCTAGCATGGCCAGATGCAGGGGCCAGACACAGCTACAATAGAAACCTCCCACTGGAGTGGACCCCCTTCCCCGGCAGTCTCAGGCTACAGGGAAGCCCACAGAAAGCACCAGCCACTGCAGTTCCTGGGCACCTATGCCTGCTGTGTCAGCCCTTCATCCACCCTCACCTTCTCCATCAATTCCCTTCTAACTCTAGAGGATCTCACTCTCTGGTTTTGGCCCCCTTTTTCTCTTCCCTACAGCCCACCTCCAGGAAGTGCCTTGGGCCCCTTGTTTCTGTTCCAAGGCCTGGCCTAGCTTCCTTGCTTCCTCTCTGTTTTGCTATGTTACCCCACCACAGGGCTCAGTCCTGCAATCAGACTTTCAGAAGTGTCACAGGTCAGCTAGCCCAGGCCCTTGTGTCCCTGACAGCCCAGACTGGTCCATCGAGGCATAGCTCCCATTTCGCCACATATCCTGTGGGATCACTTATAACTTTAGGTGCCGTAGATGGCCTGGAAGGCGGCCACCTTGGCAACTCCAGCCGAGCATGAAGGGGGAAATGGCACTGAGTGGGGCATCTTCGGTGGATTAAGGGCAAGGAGGGTGGCAGCAGGGAAGCTGAGCCAGACCAGGAGAGTGGTTGTCTTCACAGGGGCTGAAGAAGCCCAACGTGGAGGAGATCCGGCATGCCAAGAACGCCGTGTTCAGCCCATCTATGTTTGGCAGCTCACTGCAAGAGATCATGAGCATGCAGAAGGAGCGTTACCCTGACAGGCAGCTGCCTTGGGTACAAACGCGGCTCTCCGAGGAAGTGCTGGCACTCAATGGTGACCAGACGGAGGGCATCTTCAGGTGCCATGCCAATCCCGGGCCCTGGGTATGGGGACCATAGGCATGTGTCACCACATGTATCTGGCAGGCAGGAACCACTGAGTCAAGCCCAGTGAGCCTGCTTTGGAATAAATGGAAAAGTGGGCTATCTCATGGAGGCAGATCTTGACAGACAAGATAGACCCCTATCCTTGAGAGGCAGGTCTGCTGGGTTCCCCCTGCCTCCATAATAGCAGCAGAGCCAGCCACTCATGGTATCTGCAGAAATGGCCACTAGGGTCCTGAGGGCGCTTGGAAGACAGCCAGAATCAGACTTTCAGAAGTGTCACAGGTCAGCTAGCCCAGGCCCTTGTGTCCCTGACAGCCCAGACTGGCCCATCAAGGCATAGCTCCCATAGCCTGAGCCTGAGATAACATGTAGCTTGCCAGGTACAGCGTTCAGCTGGACATCTCAGCAACCCCAACTCACATCATGTCTCTGAACAGGGATATGACACCCCTTGCCTGCAGGTGTCACTTTTCTATGATAGTCACTCACATGTCAGAACCAGGAACATCTAGGTCCCCTAAAGTACAACAAGGGAAGTTGAATGTTGCTGGTTTGGGCCTTAGAGGCCCTGCAGAAAGTCCAGGAAGAGATGGTGGCCTGGGAGGACTCATACTGCAGATCCATGTGCATGGGACAGGGACCCAGAAGGCGGCAGTGGGACCCAAAATCACATAGCCCAGGGAAGGGGTAACTAGATAGAGGCCTTGAGGGTCTGTACCACCCCATCCTTGGGCAGCTGGGCAGGCCAAGCTCTCAACTGAGACCTGCTCTGTACTGCCCAGGGTTCCTGGGGACATTGATGAGGTGAATGCCCTGAAGCTGCAGGTGGATCAGTGGAAGGTGCCTACAGGCCTGGAAGACCCCCATGTCCCTGGTGAGCACTCAACCCACTCAGCAAGGACAGGCCTGGTGTAGGCCGTGGGGCCTTGAAGGGTTCATAGGTGCTGGCCTACATGCACAGTCCAGAAGGGAGATGGCTACTAACCCCTCCAAAGGGCCACTCACAGTCTCATCCCTCTGTCCAGATCTGCCATGGCTCCATCTTATGACCCTCTGTCCTCTATTTGTGGGGCCTGCCTTGGCCAACTCCCTCACTTCAAGTAACCTTCTATCTTGGGTTACCCCAGTTAAACCCTTTGTGCAGAACAGCTCAGCCTGTGACATGGGGGCGGGGAGGGGAGGACCTGGCCAGCTCCTTATAGCAGCTGCACAGCACTGCAGGAAACTTCTGCAGTCACTGAAGCATCCCCACGCCTACCCCGTGCCTCCAGGATTGTGGCATGGCCAGGGGGCCCTTTTCTGGCGACCCTTCCCTAAACTGAGTATGGCCCAGTGGACTGCTTGGCCCTGGTGTCCCTAGAGCAGGCCCCTCTAAGCCTCACCCATCCACAGCGTCACTGCTGAAGCTGTGGTATCGGGAACTTGAGGAGCCCTTGATCCCGCACGAGTTCTACGAGCAGTGCATCGCGCATTACGAAAGCCCGGAAGCTGCAGTGGCAGTGGTGCACGCGCTACCCCGCATCAACCGCATGGTGCTGTGCTACCTCATCCGATTCCTCCAGGTATGCCCCACGCCACCCTCCCAGGCACTCTATCCACCCTCTGACTCACCCCTTGCACAGGTGTGCGTGCACCCCCATCAACTGCATGGTGCTGTGCTACCTCATCCGACTCCTCCAGGTATGCCCTGCCCTGCCCCCACCACCACTCTATCCACCCTCCGCCTCACCCCTTGCACAGGTGTTTGTGCAGCCCGCCAATGTGGCCATCACCAAAATGGACGTCAGCAACCTCGCTATGGTGATGGCACCCAACTGCCTGCGCTGCCAGTCAGACGATCCACGTGTCATCTTCGAGAACACGCGCAAGGAGATGTCCTTCCTGCGTGTGCTAATCCAGCACTTGGACACTAGCTTCATGGAAGGAGTGCTATAGCGCGGGCCTGGGCAGCATGGGGCCCCACCGTGAACCAGGAGCAGCCAGGCCAGGGCCGTGCCACCTTGCCCCGAGAAGTGCCTTCTGTTCCCAGTACCGAGCACACTGCCCTCCCCTTCCCGGGCGCAGGGCTGGCGGACGGGGGCGAGAGTATTTTTTCTTGGGGTAATCTGGAATCTGCGCATAGAGATATAAACAGAATGACAGAAAACGCCGTTTGCTAAAACACATATTCTAATCCGACGCCATTTGCCTCAGGTACGACCTTGTGTCGCCACCCTGTGGCGTTGACCAGCCTCGCGTCGGGTACGGTTTCCACCCGGAATCAGTTTCTCCAACTGTTGTCAAACTTCATTTCTCCCCAGTTTTTATATATATATTTTTAGAGTTTTTATTTATTAAAAATAAGCCCAGTCCGCCGCGTCCCGTGATGCAGGGTCCTCCTTCCGGTGGGCCTTGACTTCTCGAGGCAGCTCGGTGCTGGCGCTCGCTCTGGCGCTTCGTGTGAATAAAGTTCATGTGGATACTCGGCTCGCTGCCTGCTTATGTTTTCCTTTTGCTTGGGGCTTTTGCAGATCAGGGTGGGGCGTGGCTGCCTCCTGAGCGCCGGAACCCAGTGTGCACAAAAGTGGTGCCGGGGGACACTTACTCGGGCAACACCGCTCCTCAGATGACCTGCCTGCTGCTGCCGACACGGAAGAATGTGGCCGCCGCATTGTGGGGCTCTCCGGGCCCTGTCCTTGTCCTTTGCCTTGGCACGATCACAGGGAGCGCGGACCTATAGCGGGGAAAGGAATGTCTCCTACACGCAGGGCCAGAGCCCGGAACCCCGGACCCGCGAATACTTTTACTACTTGGATCATCAGGGCCAGGTGGGGGGGGCGGGGGGCGGGCTTGGGGCAGAGGCAGAGGAAACACGGCCAGGGGCACGCTAAGGTTCTCTGATGAACCTTAGCCCTAAGCTGGTCAACCTAAACCATCCTGCCACACCACGCCACGTCCCCGAGCCCTGGGGCTCAAGTCTCAGGACTGAGGGAGACTTTACGGCAGCCCTGCCTGTCTTAGAAGCTCTGCCCAGAGCGTCCAGCATATCCCAGAGGGAAGAGGCCAGGGAACCTCAGCGGAAGTGGTATATCTTGGTTAGAAACTTGGAAACCAGGAATGTTGGCACATGCCTGTAATCCTAGCACTGGAAGGCTGAGATTGCATAATCACTGCAAGTTTGAGCCCAGATGGGCCTGGGTTTCATAGCCAGACCTCGGGGGGAAAAAAATACAAAAAACAAAAACAAAAAACGATTGGAAACTTGAAAGAGACAAGAGACGGGGCTGCTGGCCTGC
>PVJX010002204.1:0-135181 GCA_004027295.1 Dolichotis patagonum | reverse complement strand
AATTTATGCAAGTTTTAATTATTTCATATTGTGTATACTGATACCTTGGCACTTATTGTTAATTCAGTCTGGAAAGCACAACAATTACCAAACACAGTGAGTACAAAACAAATTGCCCAATCTAGAAAGGGTAGTGAGTGACAAGACCATCAACAATGACAAATTCTAACATTTGTTTGGTAACATTGATTACCAAAGTGTGAATCCTAGGACAAAATTCTTTGTCTCAAAATGTGTTGGGTACCAAATTCAACAAGTTTCAAACCAGACATATGACTGTATATGAGAAAGTTTTGTGGCAGTTTCTCAGAAATACATCTTTCTGTTGAAATATTAATATAATAAGATATAGTCTAGAGCAATAAAAATAAATCTCTAGAGACTACCCAGTATTTAAAGTGGCCTTGGGGGCGGGCAGTCTTCACCAAGAATAACATCCATGTTCTATCCACAAAACTTTGGGTAACTCTTGCCTTTGTGAGGTGAATTGTCAAGATCAGAATTAGGATATTGCTACCTCTTAGGGCTCCATAACTGCTACAGCCTAAAAATTACTCTGACCGCCTTTTCCTTGGCCAGCACGAGAGAACTTCTACAGCCGACAAGACACTTAGACACTCCCCTAAACTTTGATGCTCATTAACGCCCTGAAGCCAGTAGAAAACTCAAAATAGGTCTCCTACTTTAGTACCTAAACAACTTACACAACAGTTAGAAAACCTGAGGTTAGTAGCTTCTGATGATATCTATTGAATTTCCTTTACCCACCACACATAGCAGTGAACCCCTTGTTTCTGAAAGAAAACATCCAAGGTTCTCCACAGTTTGGTCTTATTTACTCATCCACATTTCCTATAATTCCATGTATACTAATTTCTTCTCTAGTTATATTTACATCTAAGCACTTTAGGTTTCTATTCTATGTTCCTTATTTTGGTACTTGGTTCTCTCCTTTTCTCTTGGTTTGACTGTAGAACTTTTTAGACCTAATTGTGTTGAAAAATATGCCTTTTGTTTGTCCTCTCCCAGACTCTATATGGCACTGTCACAGCATTTGCCACATAATTTTATAAGGGCCTCCCCTTTGGGCATATGAGTTACAAAAGAGCACAGTCCCTGTCTAATGTATCTAAATCACTACCATCTAAAATAATGCCTGCAGAAAGATGACAGATAGATATAGATAGATAGATAGATAGATAGATGATTGAATTAGGGCCCTCCATGCTCCTTTGAATTATTGTGAGAATAAACTGAGCAAAGAGCTTTGAAAATTTTATTATTTTTCTTTAAATATATTATATAAAATAAGGTAAACCATCCCATTTTATGTTATATTAACTATCTGCACAGGAAGAAATAGAATTTGCATAGCAGAAATGAAAAGGCTTATAAAAAACTGGCTTCAGGTCCTCTTGTGGTTGAGAGGAATGAAAAAGGCTTATGGCAGATGGCCAAATCCAAGAACCAGTGGGGGCCCAGGAAGCGGTGTGGAGTAATGAGAAGCAAATCTGGCTCTGTGACAGTGCAGGCATGGAGCTTTTGCACAAATTCAGACTCCAAAGTGTCCATTCTTATTTTCTGAGTTCTGACTGGAACACTGTAGATGCAATGTCCCAAGTTCTGGTAGATGACTCATATTTTTGACTTGGCCTGTAAAGTAGTAGATAGCATTTTTCAAAAGTCCTATAATGTTTCCTTAAATGAAAACATACAGAAGCCCAATATAGCAACATTTAAACACATCTGCCTTAAAAATAAAAGACGCTCCCTTGACTCCCACATCCTTACCCTGTTACTGCCCTGCATTTCTCTTTCCTGCACAGTTCAAACTTTAAAATGGTTGTCAATATTCATTGTTTTCACTTCCACACCTCCCACTCATCTTTCACTCTGTTCATGCTGCCACCCCCTCACTCTGCTGAAAGAACTCTCATTACATTCTCCAGTGGCTTCCCTGTCATCAAATCCAATGGATGGTTTAGTCCTTATTTTACCTTTCTGCTAAGCACTATTTTATATTTTTGACAATTTTTTTGTCTCTCTTCTCCTTTTTCCTTTTTTAATTCTTTGTACATTTCAACACTTTATTTCCCACAGTATCACTCTGCCTTGGATTTAGTCTAATTTTTCTAGTCATTACAGTCTATCTACTTCAATGGCTTTTCCACCTATCTCCACTATATCCATTAAATTGTTGGCTTGGGGATCGGTGGCTTTTTCATCTGGTGCCAAAACCCGGGTTGATTGTCTAAACTACCACTTATTCTGAACTACTATAATTTTGCATATGAATTACACTGAAAGTATACTCAATTTTATATCAAATCTTGGCCCACAGGCAAAATAAATAACTTTTTTCACAGTGCTAGTCAGTAGACAAGCAACATGTTTCAGAACGATATATTCAACAGACTTCTGTAAAGAACTTCCCACTCTCAACAGCAATACACAAGCCAGGGCAAAGAAGAGGAAATAACTTGAATAGATACTTTATGAAAGAGAAAATAAATTGGAAAAATAAGCTCATAAGAGGCATTCAATATCATTAGTTGTTACAGTTCTTTATGTTCTTAAAATTAATGTTGAAATTTAATCTCCAATACAATATTATTAAAATCTAAGGCTATTAGGAAATGATTAGATCACAAAGATAGAGACTTCACAGCTGAGAATGATGCCATCAGGAAAAGGTTTGAAGGAACCTGTCTGTCTCGCTTTTTGTTTTACCGCAAAAGACAACAAGAAAGCACCTTCTATGAAAGAGTGAGTATATATATATATATATATATATATATATATATATAATCTTTTCCTTTATTTGACTTCTCCTTTCTCCCATCCCAGTTATTCTTTCCTTTTGAGTAGTTTCTTCCCCTTTCATTTTCACAAAATCTACTGTACATTTTGGATCTCATTTACTCTTTCTTTTTTTTATACTAAGGAAACAATACAATGTTTACACTAGTCTGATTTATTTCACTGATGAGTATGGTCTCAAGTTGCCTCCATTTACCTACAAAAGCCTTGAGTTTATCTTTCTTTATAGCTGAGTAGTACTCATTTGTATAAAAATATCACATCTTTTTTATTCATTCCTCAGTTGATAGACATTTGGGTTGCTTCTAAGATTTAGCTATTACAAATTGTGCTGCTGTAAACATGGGTTCACATATATTGCAGTGGTATGAGGTTTTCAATTCTTCTAGGAAAATACCCAGAAGAGGAATGGGACCTCCAATCCTAGTTTTTTGAAGAATCTCCACACTGATTTCCACAAAAGATGAAAAGGGTTCCTTTTTCCCTACAGCCCAGCCAACATTTGTCATTGGTTGTTTTTTAATGATAGCCATTCTTTCTATAGTGAGATTGAATCTTAGTGTTGTTTTAATTTGCTTTTCTCAAATGACCAGTGGTGTTGAACATTGTTCATATATTTATTTTCCATTTGTATTTCTTCATCGGAGAAGTGTTTATTCATATCAGGTGGCCATTTTTCGACTGAATCTTTGAATTTGGGGGATCAATATTCTTTCCACTTTCTAATGGAGTTTCTCAAGTTCTCTTTCATGAGTGCCTTTGAAGGTATAACCAAAAGTTATAAGAAAACATAGTAAATACTACTGCCAAATGTCTTACAATGGAAAGGCAGGCTTGTAAAAACATTATGCTATGTCTTCATCTACATTATTCACTATGTCTGGCACTGTGAAAATTCTGGCTTTTCCTCAGAGTCAAAGTGTTCATGAAAGGAAACTCTTTGGCATCTAATTAGGACATCAAGGTAACCACAACAGTGCAACCAAAGACAGTCACAAAACAGGACTTCCACAACTGCTTCAGAAAGTGCCAAGAATTATGGGATGACTGTGTTTGAAGTATGGGGGAGTATTTTGAGGGAGACTAATGGTAATGAATCTTTTATTATAATAATTTTTTAAATTAAGCATTTAATATACTTTGTCTTGCTAGATATACCTAGATATTAGTTCACAAAGACCCTGCTTTGTGTTACTTAGCTATAAATGTGCTGAGTTGCCTAGGACATCACTTATGATGAAGGAAAAAATCTTTAATATTTATCTTTTGAGGTTTTAGTGTTAGTGTAAGGGCACAGAGATAGATTCTACACACCTGGAAACTTCTACAGCCAAGAAGTCTCCAAGGAAACCTGTGCCAGTAAGGGTTAAAAAAAATCCTCTAGTAGGGTGCATGTGTGAGAAGACTACAAACACAATTCTTACTTCATCCCAGTTGGAATTATGGTTTTACTATTTGTCAATTGCATGATTCAAGGAAATTTAAATATGGATAATAAGATTTCTTTTCTTTTTTTATAAGTGCAATCTGTAATTTCAGCATTTTAGGGTCAAAATTAAATGAGGAATTTGTAAGTTACTTAGTGCCTCGCAAATAATTAGTAGAAACCACTATTAGTATTGCATACAATGAATCTGTGGATTTTCGATTTACACCTACCACTGATAGAATCCTAGCTCTACAACTTTCTGACCTGAATAACATTGAAGAAGTCAGCTTCTCATCCTCAGATGTCATAGATAATTAATGAATCAATCAAAAATGCCTACCACAGTTAGCTCTTACAATCCCGTCAAGAATTAAAATCAGTTATCTACATGTTTGTGTCTCTCCACTGGATAGTAAATTACTTAAATAAATGCACAAGGTCTGCTTGTTGCTCATTCAACCACATTACCATTTCAATGACACCTTGAAATACACAGATTTGCATCTCAAGAGGCACTCAATAAAATTAAATTAAAGAAAATAAATAAATAACATTGAAGTTCCATATTTAATCCCTAGAACCTATGAGGTTTGTCTTATTAACATTTTGGATAGATATAACAGCTCTGCTTGAATTACAAGTTTAAGAAAATTTTTGAAAGACAAATATTGTAAGTTAATGAATTATTTTATGAAAGTCAAAGAACAGGAGTAATATCCTAAAACAGTGATTGCAAATCTTTTAGAGCTTTGAATGATACAAACAGCCCACTGTGGCATAAATGTCATAGGATTGCTACCTGTATCCTAGAAGATCATTAATAATATATCAAAGTCTCCTATTTGTCCCTCTGCTTTCCCACAGAGCTTCATTCTTTCTCTGCTGAATGGCCTTCTTTTTTCCTCTGTGCACAGGACATGAAGGAAATAAGTGATCTCTTAAACTATATTCTTTGTTTATGATCTAAGGTTTATCTTTTTTCTACTGACCACCTCATTTTGACTGGTCATCTTTTGGCATCTCCTGTTCCCATCATGAAGCCTGATCACTGTTGCTGTGTGGAGATGCCTCTTCCGTCTCATAGTTTTTAAGGTTTCATTTATTCTTTATGTTTTGTAGTTTCTGATGTGCCTGGGTGTAAATGTAATTTTATTTTTTCTTGAGACTTGATATACTTTTTACCTAAAGATTAAATTATATTTTTCTTCTGGAATGTGCTCAGTGACTATCACCTCTAAAACTTTTCCTATTTGTTCTTATCTCTAGGGTCTCTGTCTCTCTGTCGCTATCTATCCATCTATCTGTTGTGTCTTAGGCACAGAATCCCCACCCCCAATAGTCTCACACACTCAGAGGCAGAACTTTATGGAAGGTGTTTGGATTATGGAGGTGCTACAACTGATGTGCTGTTAGGAGGTGTGCTCTATACTGTACTTGCTGTTGGCAGGTAGGGAGGTAGGGCCTAGATGGAGGCAAGTCACTAAGAAGCATGACCTGAAAGGACATATTTTTCTCCTTCCTCCTTTCTTCTCTCTCTGCTTTCTGGCTACCATGACAAAAGCAGCTTTCTTCTGTGCCCCTCTTTTATGCTGTTTCTGCCCAGAACCGAACCCACAATGGATTGAAGCCTGGGGCCAAAATAAACTTCTCCTCCTTTAAGTTGTGGGTGTTGAGTATCTTCTTCCTCTGTGCTTAATATTTCCCTTATATTTTCTCTATCTTAATCTTTTGTACTATATTTTGAAGATTTTAGTAAATCTTCAATTTACTAATTATTAAGACCCAGCTACTCTACCACTTAATTCATTTGTAGATTCTGAGTTCTTCCCTTCCTGTTTTTCTTTCTTCGTTTCTTTCTTTCCTTCCTTTCTTTCAAAAATGGAATTTTTCTTTTCATACTGCCAGCCAAAGTTGGCATATATGTGTTTTTACAGTGTCCTACAGAAGTGACAAACATTAGTATTAAATCCAATTACAGAAAAATACTATAATTAATCTGAGGTAGGTATATTTGTTGGTCACATATATTCAGGAGCACTACACAGTAAATATAACTAGTATGTTGCTATATGCTACAGTGGTACACAGTTGGTCAGGCTTTTTAGACTAAGAACATTTCCAAAAACTTCTTTGTCTGGTGAAATCTAATGAGGAGGAAAATTCTAAAATGATAATTCACTAGAGTTCCTTTCAGCTAATCAATGAGAGGTACGGCATGTTATTTATAAAGCACTTATAGCCTAATTCAAAAATGCTATCAGCCTTTCATTTCACTAAAAAGCTGCATGAAGAAATTCCTTGAATTAGCACCTGATAAATTTGAGTGCCAAGCTGTGGTGTTTAGGATGGTGGTACAGCAACTTTGATGGCAGAGGAGTTCAATGTAGACATCATTAATAATCATGGTTTGCTTCCAAGTACAGTGGCAAGATGAATTTTGATTCATAATCTTAGTTAAATTAGTTAAAAGAAAAAGTCCAAGATTGATAAACAGCACATCAAAAATTAACTGTATGAGGGATCCATTTGCATAGAAGTTTCACCAAATAAGGCACTCAGTTTTTTTCCTCCTCTATTTGACTTGTGCAGCTCTTCATCTTGCCACTTCAAGAAATTCACTTTATGGATTATTTTGCTGAACCCTCCACGTACTTAAAAGTACTGATCCAGTTTGTCACATCTCTAGGGCAGCCATGAGATTGTATTAATTCTTATCTTAGCCCCTGCTACATGAACTCAACCTTCAGAAAAAGCTTGTTTTCCAAGTGGCACACAAATTGAGATACAAATGTTTGATCACTAGAATCATTTCTTTTGAAAGGATTTCTAAACTACTGATACTACAAGGGAAGAAACACATTACTATAACATTAGTGTCTGGCTAAGAATGGGGAATCGGGTGGTCTTGACCTTCCTATTCAACTGTGTCATAAAGTTAACCCAATCTGTCTTCCATTCATTTCACCACTAACCACATGGTTCTCTGCTGCTTGTCCCTGAGAAGATAATGAGGAAGTAAGTCTTCCCATAGGCTACATCCTGATGATCACCAACTTCTTTCAGAGGCCAACCACCACTCACAAAGACCTGTATGATATGGCTACTGCGACCAAGTGGCTCTAATCATTTACTGTTCTATTTTCTTTCTTATGATTTCTCCTAATCACTGCTTATTCTGATTACTTCCTATTACACAAGATTAATGTGTATATACCGTTTCTGAATTTTTAAGAAATAGATTCTAGAGTTCTGCATTCCTGAATGGTGTTATTGTTGTTAAAGATCCAAAGTGATGAGAATCCAAGAAGTCATGAAACACATGCCCTTGTGCACTGTTGTAGATGTCTAAATTCAGCCTATCTTTTTTTTTTTTTTTGGCCTTCCCACATCCTAAGTGGAATTTTCTACACTTTATGCACAGAGCCAAATTCTGACTGCCCACAATATATGAGGTTTTTGGCTTTATATGAAACTGTAAGAAACAACATTGAGCTATCCACCAGATATTTATCCCTATGGGTGACCCAGGTTCACCTTTTACTCACTGTTGAGCTTCTGTCTGCCTTCAGCATTTGAAGATGATATTTATCTTTAAAAATCCATTATTAGTATTATATAACTTGTGTGTTTTGGTTTTTTTCCTAGAATTTCTCTGTGTTTACAGTGAGAGTATTCTTGTGTTAGTTCAATTTTCCCTTTGGACCTGAAGCTGAAAATTAATCCCAATTCCAAATATTAAAGACAGAGTGAGAGACAGAGAGAGAGACAGAGAGAGAGAGAGGATTGGCTTATATAACATCTGGTGACCCTTGGCTGAATCACTTATAATGGTGCTATAGCATATAGTAGCAACATGTCTACCAGGATCTCTCCCTGTAAACTAAAAGACTACACTTACAATAAAATTACTGAGCAGATGACCTTGTAAATATTTGTTATTGATACCTCAAGAAAGATTTCTATTTGTTTCATTGACAGCTTAAACTTCAATCCAGCTATCTGACATTTAGGTATCTTCCCAAAACAAGTAGACTTCACATTACACTGACACACGCATACTCAGTGCTACGGTTTGCATCTAGATGTGCCCTCCACATCTCACGTGATCATAGGTGAGGCTTGTCAGAGGTGGCCGGATCTGAAGTGTGTGATGCTGGGATCAAGGTGTGTGATTAGTTAATTCACTGCTTGTTTTGGTATAGTTTTGGGTAGGATTCAGGATGCCCCACCTTGGGTGTGAGTTCCATCTGCTCTAAAATTGGGTAGCCTGGTTGTAGAATAAGGGACAGAAAGACAGTTGTTTCTTTCACTTGTCACTCACTTGCTTATCTTCTGCCTTCCCTGCTTTGCTAAGGACTGTTTCTCCTCTGACATTATGTCATCTATTTCTAAGACAGCTTGTGAATTCTTTTAACATTTCTCCTGCCTTGAAACCAGTTTACTACAGACTGAAATCTCTATGAACTGAGATAAATACAGTTTTCCTCTTCTAAATTTGGGTGTCAATTATTTTGTTTCAGCAATGAGAAAAATAACTAAAATGTCCACATTTATAGCACCACAATTCATAATAGCTAAATCATAGAGAAGTAGCTTCTATGTCCATCTACAGATAAATGTACAAAGAAAATATGGCGTTGATATATAATGGAGTACTACTCTGCTATAAATAAGGATAAATTTGAATTATCTGTAAGCAAATGGATATACCTTGAGACTACGATGTTAAGTGAAATAAATTAGACTCATAAACTTAAATATTGTACAGCTCCTCTTATATAAGAAACCTAATTTATAAGTAAATTAAAGAATGAAATAAAAGATAGACAATAGGAAACATGGAGATAGATCTTTTACAAACAACAAGGGGACCAAAAGATTCTGGAGTCACAGAGAATAAAAGAATTAGTTTGTGCTATGTACATGTACCAAATATTCAAAATGAATGTTTTTATTATGTGCCACAAACTTATAATAATAAAAAATCAAAACTAAAATTCTGCTTACTACATGTTCTAAATATGACTTACATCATACTGAAAAAGATATATTAGTTAGCCTTATGTGTATTTTAAATATACTTTATAAAATGAGTAAACAACCATCTTGACATAAGATAAAAATTTTATGATAGTTTGAACATTCATATAATAAAAATAAAAAGTAGGCTCTTATTCTTACCAGATACATACAAAGATATGCAAATAACAGTATAGAAAATATTTTATCTAATAAAGTTTAGTGTACATTGTGGGGGTTTGTTTTTGTTTTTCAGTGTTCAAAGTGAACCGAAAAACTGATCATTCAGAGAGACAGAGTTTTCATATTATACAAGATTCTCATTATCAAATTGCTTATTGATAGGAAAAAAGGATCAGTTGAGCATTCCAAGCTTCACACAATTTGATGTTCTCAAGCTCATAAATAGGAAACTTTTCCCTTCAGCTGAAAATGAGTGTTTGCCTAAGCACAGGGTAATGGAGCAGTAAGTCTTGCATACATACATATATAGAAATAACATAATGCCTTGGGATACATGGCAGTTTTGCATCCTGTTTCTAAGAAAACGCAAGAATCAGTGCACAACAGCAGTGTTTTTGCAAAGAGCGTATCATTTAGACACATTTCAAGCCTTTTTGAGATCTTATTCCGGGAACTGATATTATGTCACCTATTTCTAATACAGCTCGTGAATTCCTTTAACATTACCCAGTGGACTCTGTCTGCTCATTTTTCTTTCTAGCAATATATGTCAGGCAAAGTGTGTATGCTCATTGTAATCTTTCCAGTAACTCATATCTGTATTTATTTTTTCAAAACATATTTGTTCCCTTTTTCATTTGCTCTTAAGTGAGTAATATAAGGCTTAAATTTTACCACAGTCACAAAACTTAGAAATATAAGTTTAATCCATCAACACAAGCTGCCAATAAATATTTTGAATAAATGAAGTAGTAAAATACTGACTTAGAGATTTAAGGCCTCATTTTAAATTCTGGCTCTCCAGTTTAAAAGTTTGAACAGTATTGGAAAAGTCAGTTCACACTTCTGAATCACAGTTTCCTTGCCTATAAATATTAACAAAAGATATTTAATTCACATCTTTCTCATATAGCTTCAGAAAACTAGGAGATGTAAATCCCTCTTGTACAAGATCTAGCATATGGCATGTGAAATCATGAATAAATAAACATTAACAAATAAATATTTGTGGAATAATGAATTTATATCCAAGAGTTAACTGAGAGTTGTATATTTCATATTTAGGTTTAGATTGGTTAGGTTTTCAATTTTCTTCTAAGAATTTGATAATAACAATAGGAATATCCTAGCCCTATTCTCTTTTATAAAAAAAAGAGGGTGTTGCTTCATACACACAGCTCTGAGATAAGCTAAATATTTGGAATAATGTATTAAACATGTTGATTCCAGTCTCATCTGAGAACCCAGGATCATCATTACAAAGAACATTTAAGTCACAGAATGGGAGTAGATGCATTTCCTGAAACAACTTCTCCTGGCTACTTCTGACTATCTGAAGCACTGCTTCCAGAATAATTCTGAGGCCATCCAGTTTAATAGTATATTTGTCCTTCCACTGGGACAAAATACACAACACTTTAAATTTAAAGAAGGAGAAATTTATTTTGGTCCTCAGTTTCAGTGTATTCAGTCCATGGTCAGCTGGCTTCTGAGCAGAAAGAACAGGCAGCATGGGATGGTGGAGAAAATCTGTTCACACCATTGCAGCCAGGAGAGAGAAGGAAGGAGTCAGGCACAAAAATACATCGTTCCAAGTCACCACTCCAGGGATGCATCCCTTCTGACCAGGTCTCACTTTAGAACCTAAGTCTGGCAAGGGACATCTGAGATCTAAAGCATAATGAACAGGAAAGAATTCTATGTATCTTTAATAATATTTGCCATGGGTACAGACAGGTGAAAAGCAATTCATCTTTACCTCAACCATATTAAACACATAGTTATACAAAGAAAACTTGTCAGAGCTTGAATAAATTGCATTAACAGATACATTTGGATCTTAGAGACACAATCTATCAAAGAAATATGAAACCATGATGATAATGACATAGGCATTGGCTAGGCTATGGAGTTTAGCTATAACTCAGATGTTGAATGCCATATGACAGTTTGTAAAATAGGAGTGATGTAGTCAGTTTTCTTTCAGCTATCATTGTTTCTCTACCCCAATTGACATATTAGCATTATTTGAAGAGTATCTTAAATTTTTCGGGAGAGCATGAATGAATTTTAGGGCACTGGTACTACTGTATGATACTATACTGGTGGATACATGTTATAATAATTTGTCTAAATACATACTATGTATAAGCGCAAGCTTAATATAAACAATAGATAGCACAATAATGATGCATCAATTGTATCAATGTAGATTTATCAAATGTAACAAATGTATCACTTTAGTTATGTTAGTAATGGAATAAGGGGCTATGAATGTGTAACAGAGGGTGCATTCTAAGTCTCTGCATCTAGCACTCAATTTTGTTGTGAAATTAAAACTTCTAAAAATTAAACCCTAATTTGAGAACATTGACATTATTTACCTTACCTGAGATGAATTAAATCATAAATTCTGGTTGGAAACAAGGCAAAATACTTCTAAGAATTGATTATAAAGAAAAATTGAAGACTATTGAAATTGATCGATTTTTTTTGATATTCCTCCCTGTTTCATCCTGAGATATATATGTCTAATTATTTCCTGAAATTCCCAATTACATGCAATATGTTTGTCATACTTGGTCATTTTCTACCTCAAATGAATTAATCAGGGATCAAAGACATAATTTTCTTCTTTGGTTAACCAATATAAAAAATTTTTGCTATTCTTTGCAGACAAAACTTGAGATGGACTTAAATAAAGATATTGTAAAAATGTTGGTGCTCACAACAAAGCCTCCTAGTCAGAAAAAAATAAGGAACCAAATTTTGATAGTTGAGTAGAAAAGTATAAATAATGGCTATACTTTAAAGACAAGATTATACACTAGCCCAGGACATAGTTCTTCAATTACAGTCTTTCAACTTTTGGAGGTCTGTGGAGGTCAACTATAACTGATTTTTAATTTGATCTTTTCTTTTTTGTGATATTGTCAAAGTTCTGATAAGAATATGTGCTAGTTAAGTAGCTTTGAAAATTTAACGTCTACATTTTTGTTCTTGTGTTTCAATCAGATGGATGCCAAATCATGCTATTTTGATTGCCTTGAGCTAATAAGAAAAGAATTAAAGCATACTTTATATGAAATGATGCATACAGGTCAAATGAAGGCAGAATGGCCTTAAGGATGACTACACAGACTAACATTTCACAGTTGTTGAATACAACACAAACAATGCAGAATAGTTCCAGGAGAATTGCATCATTCCACAGTACACAGTCATGATATGTCACAGATGAAAAAAAAAAAGTTTTGTGGAAGCAGTTCATACCATATGGATGCTGCAAGAAGGCGAATAAATTTGAATAAGTATTATTTGTCATACTAAAGTGAAACTCTTCATTTGTATTGCATTTGTAGTTTTGACTGAATTTCAGTGGTAAATCTGTTTTGGTTTAATAGCATATAGGAGCTCTGTCCCTGGAAATTAAATAACATATTTTATATGTATTTAAATAATGTAAAATAATTTGACTCAAATTTAGAAATTCTAGAATAATTATTCTTTCTTTGCATGATACATTACACAAGATTGAGAAATTGCTAGTTTTTGTGTTTGACTCAGCAGTTGATTTTTGCTATTGATAACTTTTAATCTTATAGATGAATAAATAGCATATTTAGATGGCTAATATAGATATTAGTAATGTCTAATACAGCCATTAGTAATGTCTAATATGAGCTGTAAAAATAGTTTAGAAAGCCAATAGAAAAAAATGGTCCACTTCTATAAAGTTTTAAACTTTTCTACATTTTGAAATGTATAACTTGATTTATTTTCAATAATTAGATAATTTAGAGCTCATAAATAATTTTAAGAAATCATATGATGATTTATTCTTGTGAAAGTCTCATGGTTGTAAATATAGTTTCTGGAGCTAGATTCTCCTGAGCACAGGTTTCTAATGTGCTATTTATATTTGTGTGACCTTGGACAAATTATGTAACTTCTCAAAAATCTTTCCTTACCTATGTGAAAATAATATCAATACCTACTTCAGGAAGTTGTGAGGATTACTGAAATGATCTATATGAAATGATCCAGAAAAAAAGAATAAACTATGGCATCATTAATATCCTTTCTGTTTGTGATATGACTCAAAGTGTTTTGGGTAGAGGAAAGAGATTTAGCACAGTGGTTCTCTGTCAGATTTTGTATAACTACCTTAATCACCTAGTTCTTTCATGTGCAATATGAGACTGTCAGAGCAAATCATTTCTTTATTCTCCTTTGTGTCTACATTGCTCTTTGTCCCTTGATTAGTCAATGAGAAAGGACATGATTGCATATTTCTTCTGCCTCACTTGAATCCTTAGAGTCAATTGTATTTGAAATTCAGAATATTTTAATTTTAGAAAGTTTATACAGTATATGCCTCAGGAACTATATAATAGTTCCCAGGAGGATCTGGGACAGAAGCCTATAATCAAATGTATTAGTACTTCTTCAATGAAATATATGAATAGTCATACTGAGTAGAATATATGAAAACTATAAAAACCTTACATGTGCTTATTTTAGATTTCCGCTACCAAATAAATTTTGAAGCTAAAGCAACACAAAACTTTTGGCTTTTGCAAAGTTTTGAGTGTTAGAGTTATACATAAACTGTTTATTTCTTCCACCACTAAAAGCACACTATAATAAATACTGTAATATTACTCAAGAATCTAGATTCAGGATTTTTTGATATAACCTTAACTCTTTATCATTTAGCTTTATGATATTAAGTAGTTTTACCTCTTTGAACATCAGCTTCTATATTTGTAATACCAAAGTTTAACTAAGTTCCTTTTTAAAACTAAATAAAAGGAACTATTGACACTGTTAGCTTTTGCTTAATAAAGTTTATCTCCAGTTAGTATATAAATTATGTTACTATATGTCAATGATTTTCTATACCTTACAGATATCATAGTGAATAAAACTCTCACTGAATGATTTCTGGTGAAATCAAAATAAGCAGAAACAGGTAAAAAATAAACATGAACATTTTGAATTCTGATGAATGATATAATAAAAAATTTAAAAAACAGCTTAGAAACAGGGACTCACAGGGCACTATTTCGGGTTTAGTGATTAGAAAAGACCTCTGCAAAGGTGACATTTAAGTTTGGGTCTGAATGATAAAGTGGATGCAGTCGTATGAAAATATAAGGACAAAATATTCTAGAAATAGAAGTTGACAAATACAGAATCCTTAAGGCAAGAAACAGCTGAAATAAAGTGTAAAATGAAAAAGAGAGCTGAGGGACATGAAGTTAGAGGGAAAGGTAGGGTCAAGGTTATGTGGGGTTTATATGCCATGATAATGAAGAAATGGACAATATAAAACTTGTGCTTTAAAATGTTCATATAAGAAGTATTAATCTCCAGAGACCTATTATAACTAGCCCAAAGGAAAGAAACCTCTATTCTGTTTCAAAAAAATGTTAAAATGAAAATGAAATGCAGTGCTACTAAATAAAATTTCTACTGAAAACTCAAGAGCCATAAGAAATAAAATACATGCTATCAATTATTCATTGATGGGGTGCTAAGCAAAATTGCTTCCTATGATCTCTAGGACCTTTGTAAAGAAACAAGCCATAAATATTTTCATCAGCAACAGTATTAGAATAATTCTCTGGCAGTACATCTTCATGTATCAGAAGCCAAGTATAGGATTTAAACAAATAAAGAGAAAAAGTCAGATGCTATATGGAAAGAAGTACACTTTAAACATCAAAAGATACCATCCAACTATACTTAATGTAGAAAACTATTATGTTCTCCCCTCCCCTATTTCCTGTTCTTCACAGAGAACTAATTATTTTAAATATGGTATTGTCTAGTTCTTGTGTCCATTGGATGAATACCAATTCCACTCATAAAAATATTAGCAAGCTACTTTATAAAAGGTCAGAAGTAAAAATATGCCATTTATCACTATCAATTTCTATAAATGTAGTAATTAGACTTTATATAGCTTAGAAAAGAAATCGACACAACAGTACCTACTACTTCCCAGATGCCTTAGGGTAACATAGTCAACAAATGCTTATCCCAGCAAACTCGAGCCTATCTCTGCTCTGAAGAGAGCCCCTGTACAAAGATAGATTTCCCAAGAATCCTTGTAAATTTTTGAATGAATTCAACTCAAAGAATTCTGACTAAGAATGTAAAAATTGTTTTCATCTGCATAAAAAATAAATACAAGCTACAGTATGTACTATAAAAAATATTTAACTTTTAAGGCATCAGGACTAAAACATGAAACAAAGATCAATATAATCTAAAATGTATCTGAATATTTAGAAATGTGACTATAAGAAAAATGAAGATTTATTCTCTAATTTTGTACTGCAATAGCATCTGGTAAGATATGCCTGTATTTAATAAAACATAATAATGCCTTTCTCTTTTCTAACAAAACAGTAGAAACACTCTTTCCACTATGTATCCAATAGGATAAAGACACCCTGATGATATATTTTAAGTCCTAGTAATAAAAGGCTGTCAGCATCCTTACCACCTAAAAACCATAAATAGCACAGTTTGCTCAGTCTCCTGAAAGAGTTTCTCAGAGCTCAAACACAATTCCATTAAGCACAAGTCCCAGCCTGATTTATATATGATTAGGAGATACACATGTCCTTGGATTGTCCTCTCTGTAAAACATCTTAGTCAGCTGGTAAAGACAGCTCTACAATATATATTTTAAACTTTTTCTTCTACTGTTATTCTCTCACATTTGTATGTCTAGAGTGATAATGATTTAAACTGAGTGAACACTGGGATTTCAGAACTTCCACTAAGGACTCAAGTGGATCCTCCAGAATTCATCCTAGATACTGACTCAGAGAAGTTTTGCTTGGCAATTCATTTATGGGTGTCCTTAAATTATGAACTCTTGCAGGATAATTTAAATCACATTGAAAGAAAACCAAAAGATGCTAATTGCTTTTTATTTCCTAAGGCAAAGAAATAACCTTTCATTCACCTTTCTGTCACATACTGAAAATAAGACATGTTTTCTCAGGCAGTTTGCCTTGTGAGGACATTTTAGAACTTTGTTTTAAAGTCTAGTTTTATAATTATAAAAAAGATTTCACTGATTCTCAGAAGAAGCAATTTAAGTAAAGAAAAATTTTCATTTTATGAATCTTTCCCACACATTTGAAGAATATTTGTTTTCCCTGGGATTTTTCCACTAATTGTGAATAATTCCCCGAGTCATGGTGACAAACAAAAAACTTTCCACCCGTATTTCCAAATAACCCTTGAAAGCTATAATATCCCAGGTTAAGAATCACTAAAACTACCTCATTCTGCAGAAAAACAAATAGACATAAAAACAAAATGCTTACCTGAGATGCAGTAAATGCCAGAATTGTGACTGTTTATTTAGTGTTATTTTCATAAAAACATATATCCCATATATTTATGTTTAATTATTAAACATAATTAAAGTGGGATCCACCATTTCCTTTTTTAACCTTAGAAAGTTATGTCATAAAATCATCAAGTAGAGAAAAGTACGATATCTCAAGATGCAATCCATGTAAGTCAATGGCATTGCATAGAGATATAACTCAAATGAGAAACGTAAGCTAAAACTGACAAAAACCTGCACCCCCACCCAGCAACCTATTTAATAGTCAGTTAAAGGTGAATTGAAAAGGATGAAGACCAAGTAAATATAGGAAAAAATACTTTCTTGGAACTCAGCTATGACAAATTGTATGATTTATATATTCTATGCCTCAGCTTCTACATATATAAAATGTTTGATTTAATTTTTCATATTTTTTATTTTAATTATTCTTAAAGACCATTAACTTAAATGAATAGTTTTACTTTATTATTTTGCAGCACATATTTACTTGGAGTATTTTTATATTATTAAAATAGACAAGAGAATTTCAATACCTCATAAGACTCCATTTAGTCAAATTTTTATACTCATGGAGAAAATTGTGTTGTTAATCAAGTAATCTGGCAAATATAAAAAGATGTCATGTATTACAAATAGGGAAAGTTATTTCGTTAATAAACATTTACTATTGAATATTCTTTTTAATATTCTATGTTCTAGCAACACATATAAATTATACACTTTCTCCAAATTCAAGGAAATCACAGCCTAGTAAGAATATATAGATTCTATTCTAACATAAGAGATACTGTAATTATTAACTAAGTGACGAAATTGCACCTACCATCAAAGCAACCCTTAATGGAAAAATACTGAAAAAATTCTTTACTGACTAAACACAGACCAGATGTCAGATACATCATCATTGATATTGGTTATCATTATGGATATGAAATACTGAAATACAGAAAGTAGAATATTCCAATTCATGGAGAATTCAATTTTACAAAATATCACATATACATTAACTGTTTACATACAACAATTGCTTGATGAAGTAAGAAAAAGGAAAAAAATGGATTATGGAGTATGAAAAACTTTGGGCTTCAATTCTGACACCATTACTTAGATGTTACATAAACTTAGCAAAAGTTTCATCTTCTCATATAGTCTATTTCATCATATATACAGTGAGGAGAAATTGTTGCAAACAGTAAATAAGGTCATGTATATGAAATAACAAGTTTGTAAGTCTTTAATAAATATTAACTATCTTTCCTTGTTTAGTATGTAAAACTTTAGCATTTTCACCAGCCTTCAGATAGTATTTTTTGACACACTGTATTTTACAAAAATATTTGCAACATTTCTTGTACCATATACTCTTTTCAAAATTTGCCATGCTATTAAGAAATACAGACTACAAATCCTACCAATGTGGCAAAAGTAATGTTATATCTTTGCCAAAATTTAATCTTGAGGTAGACAGCTTCTACCTACCTAGTTGTTTCTTAGCATAATAATCTCTGGTCTATGAGACAACATTAAGGATTTGGTTACCCTGAAGCATCTATGGTGAACAGATAATATGGAGAAACTACATAAAGATACCAAAAGAAAAGGAGCTTGTTATGGTTTGTGTCTAGGTGCCCCCCCAGCCTCATGCAATCATGGAATGGCTGAATCTAGTGTTTGTGATTGGTTCATTGTCTACTGCTGGGATTGGTAGCGTGAGTGCTGCATCCGCCCAGGGGTGGAGCAGGCATACAATACAAGAGAGAAAAGAAGGCAAATTTTCTTTCTCTTTTGCGCTTTTCCCTTTTGTTGCTGTAGTCACCATGAATGGCTGTCCCTTAGCCACGCTACCCTGACTTGGAGCCAGCTAATTATGGCCTGAAATCTCCTAAAATTGTAAGATAAATAAACTTTCCTTCCCTAATTTGTGCTGTCAGGTATTTTGTCTCAACAATGAGAGAAAAATAACTAAGGCAGAGCCCCAACTAGAAACATGAATTTAATCATTATTTTTGATTGTTCAATGTTAAAAAGTACATTCAAATTCTTAAGCATTCTCATTGTTATCAATATTCTAAGTCAAAGTATATGACAAAAAGATAAACTACACTTGGTAATTTGACAATTATCAGCTATCAAGTAACTTTTACCCTGGAACGTCTACAGTGACTCACATCTCAACATAAATTTAAACTCTTCTCTTTTGATTCAGAAAACTGGTGTCTCTCTTCTACAAGACAGCTAGACAACTCAGGGCAACAAAATAAGTGTATGCTGCTATCAGAAGTAGTAGATGCCAAAAATGTGTGTAATTGGAATTTATCTTCAAACTGGTATGTTTAACAAGTTTCTTCTTTTACAATGTAGTCCATTTTGTCTTTAAAAAATTCTAAATTGTCGATGGCACACATATTCATTACTAATATGTTAAGTGTATACTTCTCATCACATTATCCTATTTGTAGCCATAAAGTCTAATATATTAGCCATGCTATGTGATAAGTTCACTTACTACATCCACTTGTAAAGGGTCCAACCTATATTTGAACTGTGAGATCTTTCACAACAATAAATACCATATATTATACAAAAAAATCTAATGCATTAATTTATGCTTTACTTTAATATTTTACTTGTAATTAACGGTGGCCACCTAGAGAAATCATGTCTCTTTCAATGGGAGATTAGTCTGCTTTCTTCAAAACAAAATAAGACCCAACTATTTCTCCTTGATGTGACAAGTTATTTTCAAATAATGAATCTTAAATAAACTACCAGTCTTTCATAGTTTAATATATTAACTACTTCAAGATATACATAAGATGATGCTTTAAGTTCACAGGACAGTTGGATATCATGTGGATGTGGGAAAAAGACTGGAAAAAACATTATGGGTTTCTGATTGGAAAGATTAGAAAGAACACTGTGGAAAAGTATTGGAAAGAGTACTATGGATTGTGCTTCAATAAACTTTCTGATAAGTATATACATGCATAATACAGAGCCTGGAATTTAGAAAGTACTCAATAAATTATTGAGTATTGAATAAGTATTTCTTCTATGTCAAATTTTTTTCCACAATTCTGATTAATACATGAGATTGTGTAGCATGATTTTATCTTGTAGTTAAATCTTACATTATTAACCTTTTCAATATATACTTGAAACTTCCATCTTAAAATAATGTGGTATATCAATGTTACTTATTTTGATTCTATGAAATAAAGTACAGTATTATGAACTGGGAGCAGTATCAATACTCATTTCAAACACATTAAACTTCAATATCTTAAAAATTACTTTTATGACAAAGTATTTTTAAAAATTTTTTAAAGGTTAAAAACCTGTTTTAAAGGATTGCAGCTAAAAATGCCATTGACAATTCTCAATTTCATTATAAATTCAGGTAATAAACTTTATTTAAAATACCAATATGTCAAAAAATGTATAGGGAAGATTTAATAATATTACATTTTTTAACTCATTCTCCTAGCTAAGTAATTTTTCCGTTTACAAACTCTTGTTCCTAAATCTCAGAAATATCCAGCATTTTACTCTATTTTCTGTTTTCTGGCCCCTTTTGATCTTTTACTTCTTTTGCCAGCTTGAAACTAATGACTGCTCACTGGAACTATCATCTCACAAATATCTCCCATGCAGTCCTTCATCTGTGCTAGGTCAGCAAAATCCAAACCTCGGATCAATACTGTAGCCACCTCTCTATAGTTTTCTTTCTATAGTTCCAATTATCTGAAGTCAACCATGGTCTGAAAACAGTAAATGGAAAATTTCAATGTGAAATAATTCATAAATTTTAAATTATACATTGTTCTGAGTAAAATGATGAAATCATTGATGATGAATCATAACTGTTCAGCGAACAAATCAACATCTGTCCAGTATATTCATGCTGAATGTGCTATCCACACATTAATCACTTAGTAACCATTTCAATTATCAGGTCGATGTCATGCTACCAGTATTTGTGTTCAAGTAAGCCTTAGTTTATTTAATAATTACTCCATAGTTCAAGAGTAGAGATGCAGACAATTTGGGTATCCCAAAGAGCAGCCATAAAGTACTTCCTTTAAATGAAATAAGGAAATATTAATAATAAATTAATAACAAAAGAAAAAACCATATGTTGACATTACAATGCCTACATCATCCACATGACGTTATCTTCTCACATTAGCAAAAGAAGTGCGACTACAGCACAGCAAGGTCTTTTGGCAGCAAGCATGACCATATTCACATAAGTTTTGTGGCAGCATTTTGCTGTATAATAATTGTTCTATTTTATTATTAACTGTTGCTAGTCTTCTGCTGTGCCTAATTTATAAACTTTACCAAAGGTATGTTAGCACAAGGGGAAATATAATATCTCTAGGGGAACTTGGAACTGAAAGTTTCCTCTAAGAATGAGGGAGGACTGTAACAGGTCTCTTTGATACTCTGTGGGAAATAAAATCACACTCACACTAAGAGTAGCTTCTACATAGGAAGTCTCCACACTTGGTTGGGTATTGCCTTTTATTAACTTCTCTTCTTATTTCCCTCAAAAGACTTTTCTAATTTATCCCAAATTTCTCTAAGTATCTGCAACTCCTCATTTTGACTTTCTTAATATACAGTCACACCTAGTACACTCAGACCTAGGAATCTTCTTGCTGAGACCAGCCATGTCCATTTATTTACTTTGTGTCTACAACTGCTTCCATACTGTGAAAGCAGAGTTAAACAGTTGATACAGAAAACATGTAGCTCTTAAGTCCTAAAAAAATTTAGTATCTAGCATTATATGGAAAAATTTTATTTCCCTTTATATTGTCAACATCTGTTCCAGATTTTTTTCAGATTAAATTTATGGTCATCTTTTTTCTAACCTAAAAATATTTGTTTGAGATCTTTATGTGCAAATTCTCTTAAGTTATATTCTCTCTTCTTTTTTATTTACTATCTCTCTGTCAGTCTGTATCTGTCTGGGACTCTGTCTCCGTGTGTGTGTGTGTGTGTGTGTGTGTGTGTGTGTGTCCTAATTTCATTTAACAAAGGCAACAAAGCACACATGTGGTGATACTGACAACTTGGATAAGACCAAGAGAAGTTGAAAAGCATTTCCTTTTAGAGGGAAATTGAAAGAGTTCAATTTCTTACTCTCTTCTTACAATTTGTCCAGGGTGTATGGAGCACATTTTCTCTGTCCATTTGGTTTTTTAGCTTATTCCTCATATTCTGTAATCTGACTTTTGCCTCTATTATTTGTGAAAATTGTTTCCACAAAAATTAATGATGACCTGTCCTCAAACTTGAAAATTTCTAATCTTTAACCACATGACTCATCTTTACACATCCTTTCTGTAAGAGTGTAATATGATATCCTTACGAAAGAGTAGAGAAGAAACTTGTTTCTAGAGGTTTCCATTTCTAAATTGCTTATAGAACAGAATTACACATATTGTCTCTGAGATGAAAGATTAATAGTATTATGTCAGTCTGAGATAAAATTCAAGTCATCACAATATTGTGGTAAATAAGAGAATACCTAGGGATATCTATTAAGATACAAAACCTATACCCACGATTTAAACTACAAACAAACATTTGCTGTTATAGAACATATATCCACTCTAATGTTTCCTCCTTCTCTTCTCCTTATGGTTGCCATCATCTTGACCAGTAAAAATCTGGCCAACACATGCCCAGTACATGTTAAAATATAAGGCTTTCTTAATTATCTCTTGGAATGAGGAATAATAGTTGCATGAAGAACAAAGAGATTTTATTTATCACAATAACTAATTTTTCTAGGGATTGATACTATAACTGTATCTAAAAGAAATATGAAATACACTCTAAAAGCCAGATGGTTAATCAAAAGTTTAACTTTTTAAATTCATGAATGGCATAGGTAGACAAACGAAATTAAAACTCTAAACTAATAATGCATGCTTGTTTATGTAATAAGGGGTTTTCATATTCTTGAAGTTGAAAGATAACACACTAAAGAAATAAAGCATAGTACAATAATGTGAAAGAATATGATCTGTGTTCTTTTGGGGTACAAAAGTGGCTAGCTGGTAGGATTTTTCTTCACTCAATGATTAAAACAATTATGAGAAGTAACAGGCAGACAAAAACACAAAATCATTATGATACCAATCAATAATTTATATATAGTTGGAGGGGAGGAAAATTTCCAGTTTTATTATGGTGAGGGTAGATTAACTGTCTCTAACTAATGTATGTTATAATTTTTAAAATGGGATCAAATCAGCTAGAAAGCTGCTGGAGATTCATATACCAGATTCTACTCTGTATGCCTATTGAAGACACACGAGCTCTATATGTCTGAAAAGAGCAGCACAAGCAGCCAGGAAAATTATTATGTGGGAAAATTATTTCAAATAAGACAAGCTACATTTCTCTCATACCTCTATCTCACATTTCCTTGCCCTACCACATCACATTATTGGGATATTTTAACACATATATTCATGTTCCGATATTCCAAGTAAGTAAAACTAAGGTGTAATGATTGTAATGATACAGTTAATAGAGTACATTTAAAAACTGAAAATTCAAGCTTTTTTATTTTATAAGAATGAGTCCTTCTTTCATGTGTTCATACCAAACTTTATTATTCCACAAAATAATAAGTATATTTTAAAATGTAAAGTGCCTAAAACATTCCTTCACCAAAGTATCTTAAAAGTAATATTCAGGACCATTTAACAAAATAAATCAATGCTATCCTTTTTAAAATATTTTTAATGGTTTTTTATTTTGTTTGTTTGAGACAGGATATCATTGTGCAGTTCATGATGGCAATCTTTCCATCTCAGCCTCCCGAGTGCTGGGATTATAGGCATGTGCCACCACACCTGGCTTTTCTTTTAAGGTGTTTTGAAAAATTGCATTAAAAAGAAAATAAAAACTATTTAGAAAATCATAAAATAGGAATTCTAAATGACATTATGAGTGTCTTCCAACACATTCACAGTCAAGTTTAATAGACTTAATTATGATTATGTTTTAAAAGAATGACGCCAGGTGTGGTGATGTATGTCTGTAAGCCCAGGTACACTGGAGGCTTAGACAAAAAGATCACAAAATCAAATGCAGACTCTGCAACTTAGGGAGAGTTTGTCTCAAAATAAAATAAACCAAGGATAGAGCCTGGGAGTTTTGCTCAGTGGAGCAGTGCCTGCCTGGCAAGTATGACGTCCTGAATTTGATTCTCGGTACAACAAAAACAAACAAACAAACAAATGAAGGATATAGCTCAGTGGTAGAGTGTTTGCCTCACTTGTATGAGACTCTAGATTCAATCCCAAGTATCTCAAAAAAGAATAAAAAATTAAGCCTTTCTATCATGATGCTATAAAACATCAAACTATGAAAAAGGGGAAAGGAAACACTAAGAAAAGTAATTAATTAGAACAACTGATAAAGAAATAAATACCTGGTCCTTGGATAGGCAATGAAATTGATAAAGTCACAGATATAATAAAGACAAAGATATAATATACACTTTGTGATCAAGAAGAATATAATATCAAAAACATACAATATTTAAATTGATAATGAAATTGTTTTTTATTACTCTAAATTGGTTAAAAATATCAACTAGAAACTGTAAACATAGAATTGTAATTTTGTAATACAAGCAAGGATTAATATTTAAATGCAAGCTATAATATATAATAGTTGGCATGCTCTTAGACAAATTATCTTATCATGTAAGTCACATTTTTCTTCATCTATAAAATGAGAATTTAAAATCTCTTACTTGAGAAGTATTGCCTATGTCATTGTCATTGTTGCCATCACCGCCTCCTTCTCCTCAGTACTAATACTCACTATCTTTGATAAATACTCCGTGTACTTCAACAAAAATTTTATGTTTTCTTAATCAATAATTTAAATAAGGTTGTGTGGCATACACTCATACCATAGATTTTAACGAAAATATTTATTTTAGCATTGTTAGCTGACTGTGCTGCGCTGGGAGAATACAGAAATAAAATTTGTGTTTTCCCCCTTAACAGACCAAAAGCAAAATGAATGCACATGTGTCAAAGTAGCAGCAGTTTCAGACTGGTTTCTTTTTATTTTTCTTGTAGCATTAGCCCAATTGAGTACAATGATATATGAAAATTCACCTTTACAACTTTGGAAGGAGGCTGAAAGTCAGTCATCAGGTGATTTGGTGACCAATGATCACATAACCCAAAAAAGTTGTGACAATGAGACAGAAATGACAGATAAAGAAGTAGAAAACAAAGACTTGGATTCAGATGACAGAGAAAACAGTGATGTAAATACATATCTGACTAATCGAAATGCACAAAATGGTAATGCATACCTAAATGATTCAATGTTAGAACTAGGTTGGAAAATGTTACGAGGTAAATCTTGCCAGGGTGAAAACTTTTGGATGGAATGCAACACCAGAATTCAGTGCTGGAAACTGTAACACATGATATGCTACAAGATGTTGTGAAATACTTTAATAATGAAATACAAGTAAAACATTCTATTGTAATACTCAAAAATATATTTATCATGACACCTCACTCTGTGAACTAAAAGCCTTTATAGATCTGTTATATACAGCAGGACTTTATCAGTCTAATTATCAGAATTTGAAGGAATTTTGGAGAAGTGATGGATTGAGTTCAGATTTTTAGGAAAACAAAGACACTCAATGCGATTTGATTTCCTTCAAAATTTCCTATGTTTTAATAGCAAAAACATTCATCAAGAAAGAAAATATCCAACAATTTGGCTACTGGTTCATTTTTTGACAGCTTTGTTTTGAACTCTCATTCAATTTATATACTGATCAAATACATGACATTTGACAAAAAACGTGTATCATTTCGTGGTTGTTGTAGGTTTTGTAAATATATGCCAAAAACCCCCTTCCAAATATGGTATAAAAATACATAGCCTAGTGAACATGAAGACATTTTACACCTTAAATTTAGAAATTTATTCTGGAACTCAACCACCAGGTTTTTATTCATGCAGTAATAAGCCATATGAAAGCATGAACAGACTTTTTTTAAAAAAAGTAACCACAATGTCAGTCAACAACTAATTATCCATTGATGTTACATTTGCTAAAAGAACACCAGTTGACCAGCACAAGAATGATTTGCAAGAACAAAATGGAGATTCCCCCCAAAACGTTGCAAGTCCACAACAGAAAACTGTATAGCAAAATCTTTAGATTACAGGAATATATAATATTGATATTGATATAGTATATCAATATTATATACAATATAAAACCAATGGTTTTATATACAATATAAAACCAAGTAGCTTTGTTACTGTCAGTGTTGTGCCATGATAATGAGATTGATAGTGAATCTTTAATACAAATTAAGCCAGAAATGGTCACATTTTACAATAAAACAAAAAGTAGAATAAATGTTGTTGATGAGCTATGCAGCAAGTATGATGTCTCTCAAAACATAAAACATTGGCCAGTGCTTGTGTTTTACTGGATCCTAAATATGTCAGGCATAAGTAGTATCATAGTTTACAAAGAAAATAAATAATGTATCATGGAGAGATTTTCTTAGAGAATTGGGACTGGAACTGATAAAAGATCAACCACAATGTAGAAAGAACCATATGTAACTGCCCCCAGGAATTCTGGGAAAGAATTCTGGAGCAGACCAGTAAAGAGTCAAGTGAAACATCTAAAGAACCCCCTAACAAAACAGGAAGTCCAGAAAGCTGCCAACTATGTCTTACAAAAAGAAAAAAAAGACTGCAAAGCAAACACACGTGCGGTCACTGTGATACTTGTATATGGAACATGCTGTTTTCACATGTGAAGAGTTCCACAGGTGCCATAATTGAAGTAGATTATTTTTGTTGTAGAGTTTTATTTGTATTTTCATTGTAGTTCATTTAGGAATTTATTGGTGTTTTTTTTAGTTTTTGTAAACAAACAGCTGATGTTGAAAAGATTTATTATAAACACTCAATAAATATTAAAAATTCAATACTTCACATACACATTGTATAAAACTCATAAAATGAAAATAAATAATTCATTAACAGAAATATTACTAAAAATAAATATCAGTGTTAGACACCTACCTTTCCCTCTTTCTCAAGAAATTTAAACTTACACACCACGTTAATCCATCCATAATAAACAAACCCAATATAAAGTGCCTTCTTGATTTATTTTTTTCCTGAACTGCAAGTATTTGCAGCATTTATGACATCTGAAACTACAAAAACTATAATGACACATTCTCCAGGAGAAACTTTTTTGCCCAGCCAATAAAATTGGAGATCTTCCAATTACATTATTTGTGTCCCTAAATATTTCTTTAAAGTTTTATATGGAGTCAGAGTTAAAGTCAATGAAAATAAAATGTAAAATTATTTTCAGTCACTGACATTCTCATGCTTGAGATCAAATTATCAGTGATAAGTAGCCTAAAATTTATGAGTCCATCATATAGAAAAAAACAATATTACAAAATGTCAAAAATAAAGCAAAATAAATAACTAGTAACTTTGCTTATCTACCATGTTGGAGAATGTCATTTAAAAGTTTATTCATTTTAAATTAATTAACATAATACATATTTATATAGTACAAGAGAATACAGAGGTTAAAATAAATGTTATTTATGTTACAGTAACCCTCAAGATATTTACTATAGGATTGTTCAGAGGCAGAGAGAAAAAGCAAGAAATCTGAAAGCTATGTATGGATGCATTCCTATATAATGTATATAACTCTAGACATATTTTATATCTGTGATAGAGATATACTGATATTATCATTAATTCACTGTCTAGCAACAAGATTTTTTTTTCTGCATTATTTCACATCCTTATTAAGCCTATTCATGTCAAGAACAATTATATCCCTTTTACAAAAATAGGATTGATGTTTGTGGAGTGTAGGTTGCCAAACTAATGACATTAAGATTATGATAAACTTGTATGACTCCAAATATCATACTCCTTTATTGCTTTTATTAAATTAATATATCTAGGAACTTGTCAAATTTTTGTAGTAGTCTAAGATTCTAAATCTGGCCATCTTATTTCCTCATCTTAAAGTCATCTGTAATTAAACTGGCCCTGTTCATTTCAGAGGGATGATGGGAAGATCAAATACAGTATTGAAAATTAGACTAGTAAAGCTAAGCCATTTATGAAATGAGAGACAAGATTATAATAATGAAGCTCTTTCTCTGTGTTAGAATCTAGGCCAACCAACTAATGAACTAGGAGTGACTTATAGGATTGAGAAAAGTATCTGAATATATTTTGTGTATTTGAAATATTTTAAACATTACAGCTTTTGCTAAATAACCCCAAGGTAAATGGCACAAAATTGTGTTTTTGTGTCTGATTACAACTATAGCAACAATTAAAGTATAGGCAAAGGAGAAACTGTGTAATTTTTTTCTCAAAATTCAATCCACAAAGACAAGAGATTTGCATAATGCAGGGCCCCAAAGCAACTTTTTCCCTCCACAGCACATTCCTGAAGCCTAAAGGAAATGAATAATTGCCTTGACTCTTCATTGCATTTTGTTGATAGATCCACCATCTGCCTTTAAACATGCAGAGAGAATAATGCCACTTGTAGCAGAATGAATATCTTCTGAGAGCTTTATAAGGATTCTTTATCTCTATTTGTACTGTTATCTTCCTCACATATTGGCTTATATTTCCTGAACTTATTCTTAGTGCAGCTCTGTGCAAAACACATCCTTCTAAGTTTTAGACCTTTCTAATATAATTTCATAAATTTAGATCAATCAAAATAACTACAGAAGGGCAGAGATTCCTTCCTCAGTATACCTTCCATTGGTCAAGTACATTCTGTGAAAATAAATTATGTAGCAGAAAATAGAAAATAAGAAAAATTAGACAGTAAAATATTGTACCATTTCATACGATAATTCTCATTGAACTGTTCATTTATTATTTAAAAATCACAATATATGTATGGAACAGTCAGTTCTGTTTAGACAAATTAGATTTACCTTTAGTTGGAATAAGTGGTCACTGAGAAATTTAAAATTTTATGTATTTCAAAATTAAATGCATTCTGTAACTATGAAATGACTTTTAATTTTGCTAGACAAAAAGCACACATACATACACTCACCATACCATAATAGTACCATACATTTGAGTATAAAGAGAATCCTGAAAAATGTATCTAAAAGAGGACAATAACCAATTTTTCTTTCTTCTGATTCTTCAGTTCTGAGTGCACAGTACTGTTGACATACGTCCTCAGGCCCTGACCAGAGGTGTTATCATAAGGAAAAATTTCTGGAGTTTGGCTTTACTCAGTGAAATTTTGGAGACAGAAACCAAGTGAAGCTTCATATATGCACAGAAGATAATGGTAACAATATAAGCAAAATCATTCTGACAAAAATTAATAATTTTAAAAAGTTAGCTCTTCTCACTAAAAAAAACTGATAAAATTTATCAAAGAATTTAAAAGGTATAGAGATATGGCCATATAAAGTTACTTAAGATAATTAAAATGGTCATCATTGTCATCATAAAATGTTAATGTAATTTTAATTAGAATTGCAAAAATAGTTGGATAAAACTATTTCTAAAATTCATAGTAATAACTATTATAACTGCAAAGAAATTCTGTAAAGTTAGACTAAGAATAGGCCTTTGCCAACTCAGATATTAAATCTAACTCAAAAGCTATCTTAATTAAATTAAACTCATAGAACAGTGTATCATGTGGAACAAAATTCAGAACTAGGCCTAAGAATACATCAGAACTCAATAATATACATAGATGTTACATTCTACATTACAGTGGAAAGTGGATTGATTAGTAAAAGTTTTAGAGTCCATTATTTTCTATTTATTATTGAGCAGTGTTAATAACAAATGTATGAAGTGAATGAAAAATAAATTCCACGTAAGTTAGTTGTTCAAATGTAAATAATAGGTTAAAAACTTTGCAATAAATATTTGGAAATTTTTGCATGACCTTGATGGTACAGAACTTTTCAACCCTAATTTTAAAACCATCAACTAGTAAGAAAAATAAAATTTTCATACATAATTTAAAAAAAGCTGAACACTTTCTGAATTACAGAATAAAGGCAGCTATTAAAAAGACAAGTTAAAATATAAATAATGAACTGGAAGACAATATTTATCAAACTTACAGTATTCAAAAAGTTCTAAAATGCAAACTCATGCAAATTAATAAGAAAAGGACATATTAGTGAAACAAGTACAGAACAATAGAAAAGAACAGGTAAAGAAATTTTGCAGTGAAGAAACTATAAATCTAAAAATCAATTATAGGAAAGATATGTAAAGTAAAAGACTAAGACTGTTCAGTGAGAAAAAAGTTAAAACATACGAAGAATACATAGTTTTCTGAGAAATGTGTAGACATAAAAACTTCCATAGAGTTTTGGTGAAATATATTGCTAAAGCTTTACTGAAGGGCAATCTGAAAGAATCTTAAAATTTGAAAGAACCAAAAATTTTGACCCTGCAATTTTACTCTACTTTACTAAGATACTGTATTTGCCTATGAGCACAGAATTTAAGTCTAAGGATATTCAGTACAGTATTTTTTCTAATACCCAAATACAAATAATATGAGTATTTATTAATAAAAATGGTTAAATAAATTAGTTTGTCTATATAATAAAATAGCAGCTGTCATTGAAAGAAAGAAGTATAATTTTTACTTAAAAGAAGTTTATGATATATTTTAAATGATTTAAAAGTTGTAAAATAGTATATATAGAATATGTTGATTTTTTGCCAGAAGTATATTTAATAAAGAACTAGGTTATAAAACTGCATAGAATTTTAATAGCCAAAAAATGAATTATATATCAGAAAGAATTTAGCAATAGGTTAACTTTAGTGATGTTTGAATATTAGTTTGTTACATATTTTAAATTTTGTCTAAAGTGGTGGATTAGAGTTAATAATTAGAAAGTGCTAACATTTTCTAATCAAACATTAAAATCAGCAAATACATAACAAATATATTAATGTTTGCTAAAATGTTTTAAAGTTCTCTGAGTATGGGACAAAATTTTTGGTTCTTTCAAATTTTTTTTTCTCCTTTTTTTTTTTTTTTTTTTTTGGTACCCAGGATCGAACTTATGACCTCGTGTTTGCCAGGCAGGCGCTTAAGCCACTGAGCTAAATCCCCAGCCCTGATTCTTTCAAATTTTAAGATTCTTTTTACTCAGTATATGAAGGTACAAAGCAATTAGTTAAATGAATACTAATTTATTACAAAGTTAAACATTTACTAAGGAAAAAAGCTTGGAATAATTGGAGTACATCAAGTTTCTAATCAGTGTTTATGAGGTCCAAAAAATGTTGGAATAATTCCAACTTGAGGAAACATTCACTGTACAGTGTCAGGATCAAAGCCAGAATCCTTGTAAATCCATCAAAGTGACATATAATTTGAAATGCATGACTCAGTATTAGTGATAAAAGTACAGGGCTCGCCACTGTCCACATTTCTTCTCTGGCAATTAGAAGGCACAAATATGGGGAAGAGTAGTTCAACCTCCAGGACATTTTCAATCTGGATGGAAAAAGTTGTTCATTAAAATTGTTACAGAAACTCCTATGCAAAATTAATTGTCTTAATATGTGATTCAGAAGATTGAGGGCTAGCAAATACCAGAATAGAGGTAAAGTTACCAACATTTATTAGGCGTTTCCACTGTATAAGGAACAGTTCTGGAGATATATATCTATCTTTTCATTTTATCCCTTTTAAAGATACACTCGTTAATGACTGTTATGGCTTATGTCTGGAGGTCTCCCTCAAAACTTCAAGACGTCATATGTGGGGCTTTCAGAGGTGGCTGGATCTAGCATATGTGATGATGGGTTTAAGGGTGTATGACTACTAAATTAGCCGGTTGATTGGTTTGGCACAGTTCTGGGTGTGGATAATGGGAGGCCCTCTCTGGCTCTCAGTGCTACCCACACTAAGGGCATGAAACCCGGATAGACTATAAAGGACAGAAAGAGGGCTGCTGTCCTTGTTGCTGATTGCTGTTCTTGCTGCCTCCTGACTTCCACCTTCTATGCCATAAACCATTTTTTCTCCTCTGAGATGGCCCTCTACAGTGACACCCTGCCTCAGAATGAACCAATTATAGACTGAAACCTCAACAAACTGAGCCAAAGTAAACCTTTCCTCCTTTAACTTTAGGTATTGAGCACTTTGTCTGACAACAAGAAAAGTAACTAAGACAGTGGCTCAAAAAGAATAAAGGAGTTTTCTTGTGAGACTTATTATTTTTATTAGTTTTGCTAAGATAAGTGATGTATACTGGATTTTTTTTAAATTTCTTTTTGTTTTATCTTTCTGCTGATTATTGACTCTTATCAGATTACTCATTGGCCTCTCTGAGAATTATTTTGATTTTCTTGGAATGTCTATCATTCTACAGTGTTGCCTATGATTAATACTTAACTTCTTAATATTTTATTAAAAAACTGCTATAGTTTGGAACTCGAAGTTTCCTCATGGTCTGTGTGTTAAAACTGTTTTCCTCAGAGTGCTGCTATTGGGAGGTGGTGGAAGCATTAAGAGATAGAATCCAGTGTCTTCATCACTGGGGACTTTTCAGAGGAAACTGGGACACTGCTCCTTTTCATCTCTCTTTGCTTCCAACCATGAGGTCAACAGCATTCTCTGGCACATGCTCCCACCACAATGCAATGCCTCAGCACAAGTCCCAAAACCAATGGGCCAACTGACCACTGACCTCTAAAATGAAGTCAAAACAAACCTTTCTGCTTATGAAGTTTGTTCCATCTTAGGTATCTGTTTAGTAACAGAGACCTTGCTAACATAAAAGATAGAGTGGTTATGCTATTAGTAAGTCTTCTACATGAGTTAGACACTTCTAAATCAATGTTAAACATCAGAAATTGTGGTCAACTTGCTGTGTATTCGGATGTTATCATTAATTCTCTAAAATTTTACTGTTAATTATATTGTTTCTGTTGGATTTAAATAAGTACTCTTTATTGCAATGTGTTCTCCGTAGTGGAGATTTTGAAGAAAATGTCCAGAGAAAACTTGCAAGTGATAATATTTATTAAAGCATCATTAAGAAATTAAGACTTAAGTGGGGATTTATCTCAGCAGCGTAAGTGCCTGCCTGATAAGGTCGAGGTTGTGAGTTCTATCCCTGGTACAAAAAAAAAAAAGAAAGAAAGAAAGAAAGAAAGAAAGAAAGAAAGAAAGAAAGAAAGAAAGAAAGAAAGAAAGAAATTAAGACTTATTAGCAGAAAAGTATAAAGCCTAGTAACAGTAGGTTGGAATAATTACCAGAAAATCCAAGGCAAACATAGAGAACTTGAGGACTCTGCTAGCAGCTGACTAGATTTCAGAACTCCACATTGCTCTATTCTATCCTCGGTTATTATAGAAAGGGGATTTTTCTAGATTAAATTGCAGCAATGGTATCAAAAGCTTGCTTTTTTATTGTATGAATAGCAAATCAAGAAACAACTGACTTGGCATACAGGCAAGGAGGCCATTTCTATTGATTCCACTAGATTTTCCAGTGTCTAGGGTTCCTCAGATAATAGTTACCCAAGCTGGTCCAAGAACACTACAAAATGTTTCCTTGAGTCAGCAAAAGTCCTGGAAATGCAAGATCAGTATCTCAGGGATGTGATTCTAAAATGCCAGTTTTTCATTGGGACAATACACACACTAAGAAGGTTTCCTTGAATCCCAACTTTAAATTTTACATTAAATGTTTATTCAGAAATGGTTCATTGTCATCAAATTCTTTCTCTTTAAAATCCATGTATTCTCATGCAATTTTAAACTTTTATTTTAAAAAGGAATTATGATGGTAGACTTTCCATCATCAAAATATCTCTACAATTATAGAAAATACCAGCATTTCCAATTGGCATTTTTTATACAAGGTTTATTTCCATGTGAATATTTACATAAAAAAATTTCTCTGTTATTTTTTTCCTTCTCTTTCCCCTCTATTTTATCAGGCTTTCAAATCGATATTTATAAAACACCTTTGGAAAACAAATAAGAAAACTCACTTTACTTTCCTTTGGAGGCAGTTTAAATAACAGGAATTATCTGTTCCTTAAAAGTAATATAAGAGTAATCTATAAAACCATCTGTAACTGGCAACATTTGAAAATGAAGTTGTACTCTGAAATAAAAAATATAAAAGAAGGAAGAAAAAAATGAAATTATAATTTTTTCAGAAATAAATACAAAATACAAAATATCTTACCAAAAACATTAAAAAAGAAAACATGAGTAAAATTTTAACAATGTTATATACTGTCTCATAAAATTATTAGTGTATAGTTTCTATATCCAGCAAACTGTAATATTTTGTAATATAATTATAAAGTTCAAACGTATTACAATAAGATATAAGATACAGTGACAGATAATGGTTCTTATACTTTTTCTTTAAATATATCTTAATGTACATTAATATCATGTATTATATCTTCTTGATTTTATTTTTCTTTTGCAATTATTTCATCCATTTTTCTTTTCTGTTTAAGATTTTAATTTATTTTCAACTTTATTTTCAATAAAAGTATTATGTCTATAATTTCTTCTGAATGTAGTTTTAGCTATACAAATATGTTTTCTCCATGAAATGTTCTACTTTTATTAATTTCAAGACAATCAGTTTCAATTTTTATATATATATATGTATACATATACATATACATATACATATACATATACATAACTAAATTTTATTTCCAAGTACCTAAGGCTGTTCGGGATTTTGTTGTTTTGCTTGCTTCTCCTTTGGCTTTAAAATCACATTGATTAGACAAATCTATTGCTTCTTCTGCTTTCAATAGTTTGACATTGCCTGATATGATATTTGTCTAAACTTTTATCAAGGAAGGAATGGTGTGTCCTTAGTTTAGGTATGTTTATTTGTAAGTAATGTGTAGGTGAATTGTATTTTTAGTGCAACTTGAAAGCACATCTTTTAAATTGATAATCTACTCATAGTGATTTTGATAATATATGATGGTTTTGTTTTCCTTATATCATATTTACTATTTTTATATCCACTTTCTTCTCCTTTCTTTCTTATTCTGGTAGGTAGTTAGTTTTGTTAAAAGCCCTTTTCATTCTCCACAATAATACAGAATTATACTACACATCTCATTCAACTACATCTTATCTTTCCTTTTTGAATAGTTGCACTTAGCCCAACTATTCCTCCACTCCTTTCAACATCCAAATCTTATTCAAGTGAAATAAGTTAGCATTAGAATCTGTGTCTATGGTATTTTAACTTCTGAGAAATATTGGAAACAACATGTAACCACCCATCTTTCTAATATTAAATACAATTTTAGGAATTTATTTTAGGAGATGCTCCCAAGTTTACCAAAATTGAAGTAAAGCTTAACTTTGTTACCAACATGTATTTATTCATATTCCAACAGTAATAATCCAAGTAAGTATGCAGGAGAATGCACCAGACAATTTCATTTCAAAATTTTCAGCGTATTAATCATTTCAGCTCAAACATTTTCAGTTTCATTTCCCTTATGATTTTAGGTAGTTTAGGATTTTCTCTTGACTATCCAAGAGAAGTACAACATTATAAGTCATTTCTTCAAAACGCTTGCAATAGTCTGTTTGAGGATGATTATATGGACAATAATAATTTAACATTAAGCCAATCCTTGATGAGTTTGTTTGATAGCCAGGTATTGGATTATTTCACTTAAATTGCAAGATATTTATATTTTTCTGTCTTTATAATTCGATAACTAAAAGGGTGTGTGTTCAAAGGTATGAAATTCTCATTTTGTAAGAGAAAGTATTTACTGGCTACCCATTAAATGATTTAAAAATGAATTATTGCCCACCACTTCTAATTTTAATCACATATGTGGATGCCTTTAAAATCCAATTTAGAGAAAATAAAGAGGAAAAAAATTGGGTGAATGTGTAACTTGCCGAGTGAAACAGTCAGAAGGAGGCAGTCTCTGCTAATGAATTAAGACATCACTTGGATTCAGATGGTGGTAGAGATGCCTCAGTACTGCTCTGGTTCAGACTCCTTAGAGGCGATTCTTAATTCCTTCAGAGCATCTGACACCACATGCCCTACCAAAAATGCCAATAATTGAGACAAGAAAGCTTTTTAAATTTCACATGTTTTATGCCGTATTGAAAGTAAATCATACTCAATCTTGCAAAATACGAAAATAAAAGAATTCAATGCTATTTATACATATTTCAGTGTACAAAGTTTTCACAGATAAATAATAAAATTGTGAATAAAATTGTCAAATAAATGACTGAGGTTATTTTATTACTGTAAAATATTTAAGTCCTTTAAAATCAATCTTTTTAAATAAAGAAGGGAAAGTTTCCACTAAAGATTGCATTCAACTACTGTACTTTATTTTTGAAATCATCCACAGTCAGAGATTTTTTGCCCCAGAAAGCACACAGTCCTTACTAAATTTCAAATCATATGTCCTAGCAAAACAAAAATAAAATCATGCATCTGAGAATGGTAGAGGATATAAACAGCTATATAAAATCTAGAATTTAATTTCCAAAAGATTTCAAATGGTTCAAACAAAGCATTTTGAATTATCTCCTTGCTGACCAGCGATAGCACTTGTTCTTTGTAGTCACTGCCCTCAAATCAATGGGCATCTAGAGTTTCATTCATTCTTTGAGGGATTCACAGCATTAGGGTAGAAAAGATCTCTGTAAAGTAGAGAGACTCAGAAATGTTTGAATTAGCAGTCATTTAAGCATATGGAATTCCAGTTAATAATAATGCAATTTTTTCCTGAAGAATGAATATATAACAAATAAGAACATAAAGATAACACAATCTTCAATGAATGCCCGATGCTCAGATGTTAATTTCATTGGAATAGTAGAATTTTTTTTTCTTCATTTTAAATGTGAATTTTTTTCTTCAGTAAACACTAAACAGCCTAAAGGGCAGAGAATTCCAAAATTCATTTCATTATAGATTTAATTTAGCACAATTTATGTAAAATACTTTGGGAACTCAGAGTTCCTTATCCAGATATAGAAGGTCATAGAGCACAGATATGACTTTTAGGAATATTAAATGTCCTTGAGTATGGGCACGGAGATGAAAATATTTACCTCAAGAGAATTATTTACAGTTTCAAGTTCTCATGCTACATGCAGCAGTCTAGAGCCTGATTTCCAAATAAAATTTGGGTAAATGATAACGCTAAGTCAAGATAAAATACCAATCAGAATAAGAGTCAAAGAAAGTCAAGACAAAAAAAAGTGAGACTTGACAGTTTACCAAGAGTTCATTCTCCACCGTAAGAACAGTATTTAGGGTAACAAAACTCTCTGTAAGCCAGAGATTCAAAATTATTTGAAATGAGCAGTCATTTGAGCACACATAATTCCATTTGAAAACACTTTAAAATTCCTTCATGAAAGCCCCAGAGGTTAGTTTGAGCAGGTAGAAGAGCAGTGCCTGGGGAGAAGTTAAAGGAGGCTGCAAAATGGCATTCTTACATAACTTTTCAGAGCCTCCTCATGATCTGCATCCCCTGATTTCCTTTTCCTGAGACTTCAGTTTCAGGGCTTTCCGGGGTAATGTTTATGTCCTTACAGTTTACCAATGTATTTCCACCTCCAAGCTAAAGTAGAACCACCCCTTGGAATATCTTTGATGAATCCCATCTCTGATTATCCATTCATTTTCCAGTGATGTCCATGAGCTATTTCTAATTATCATTGGAAAATACATGTATCAGAACATCTGTATTTGAATTCAGGTAAAATTCTGGGCCTTAAGCCAAAATCTCAGCTCTAATGCACCACTCACTAGGATAAATAATAACAGAAGGCTGTCTTTTGATATGCTATTTTGGGGTTTTACTCACAAAATACAGAGGCCGTTTTATAATAGTGACATCTCTGTTTCTGGCTTGTGACTCTGTTTGATGTTTCAGCCAATGGAAAATAGCCAGTCTTTTGACCTAACCTGCCTAAGATACTTGGCCAGCCTGAACACTGTTATTTCTAGCTGTTTGAACTCATAAAAATGTTCAGATAGAGACAGTAGATAGTAGAGATGGAAAGCCTTCTATGGACCTTTGGAAATAGCACTTTTTCTTCATAAATAAAACCAGTCATTTGTAGAGAATCCTCTATTCCAGTGATAAAGCTACCTAACGTAAGAAAAATGCAAACAACACCACAGGAAAAAAAAATTAAATTAAAAAAAACAGAAAATGACAAGTTACAGAAGCAAAATGCAATCCTGGGCTTCCGGCACATGCAAAACAAATCCAGGGGACTGAGATAGAAATCAGAAGTCATCTACCTAAATCTTCTCTAATGACAGCAGCAGAAATAAATATATATGTGAGGCTACAGAGGAAAGCAGAACAGAAATAAATTCACAGGTTAAAAAATTGAGGACAGCCATGATAAAGGGCTTGCTCAGCAAGTCTATAGTAGACATAGATTTAAAAAATAGAGGAGCATAGAAAATCATGGAAAACATGAATTCCCAACATAGGAAAAAATAGAATCCATAAAAAATTCATAAAAATATCCAGAAAATGAAAACTTCCATTAAAAGTTTGCATAATCATATGAAAGAAAGAAAGTTCAGACAGAATATCAGACCTAGAAGACAGAATCATGTTTAGCAATCACAAAAGGAAAGAGTTTTTAAAAATAGCTAGAGGCCATGAGAGAATAATCCAACAACTGCAAGATGAAGCAAGAGAGAACAACATAAGATTGGTTTGAATTCATGAAAAAAGAGTCAGCACAAATGGCATACAAAATCTGTTCACACAAATAAGAACAGAAAACTTCCTAAGCACGCCAATTGTATTTGACACACAGATAAATTAGGTTTATAGAAATCTAATTACTCATGAGCAAAATAAATCTATACCAAGGCATATAATAATAAAGATTCCAGAAATAAACCACAAGAACAACATATTAAAAGCTGTTAGAGGAAAAGAAACAAATGATCTAAAAGGAAAGCCCATCAGAAGCACAGAAGACTTCTCAACACAAGCCTTTAAATAAAGGAGAGCTTGGAATGAAGTGTTTCAAGTCCTGAAAGAAAACAACTTCCAACCCAGATAGATGTAATCTGCAAAATCATCTTTAAGAATTAATGGAGAGATAAAATACTTCCAGGACAAACAACGAATGAAGAAATTTGTGACTGTTAAACCAGCTCTAAAAGGGTTTTGAAAGGTATTCTATAAATAGATAAGACAGACCATAATTCCAAGAGTACCAATAGAAAGAAGCCAACAGGCAGAGCAAGAAATTAAACTGAGAGGAAAGACAGGGAACCATCAGCAGGAAAATAATATGACAAGGACAAGTCAATACATATCAGTCACAACTATCTATGTAAATGGTCTCGATTCACCAATCAAGGGAAACAGACTGGCAGAATGATTAAGCAATAAGATCTAATAATGTGCTACATTCAAGAAACACATTTAACTCAAATTGAAATTCTTAAAGTCAAAGGATGGAAAACAATACTTCATGTGACAGGAATGAAGCCAACAAAGTCAAAAAGTCAAATGGAATAAATGCATCAAACAAGGTGAGTAGTTCCACAAAAAAGGAAAAATTAAGAGTCAATAACAAAAAAGTATACAATGACAGGACTGTCAGTACCTTTCAGTAGTAAGTCTTAAGTAAATATCACCTAACCAAATTTAAGATTGGCAGACTGGATTAAAAACCAACCCAATAATCTATTACAGTTAAGAAACTTATCTAATAAAAAAAATCACAGAGTAAAAGTCAAAGGAGAAAAAACAATATTCTATGCACCAGGACCCTAACAGTAAGCAGAAATGGGAATTTTGTCTCCAGACAAAATAAACTTCAAAACTTATCTGGACAAAGAAGCAATCTATTAGTTAAGGAAACAATTCTATAGGAAGAGACAACAACTGTGAATGTATATGTACTGAATACCAGGCCATTTAATCTCATAAAACATATAATTTGACACAAAAGATCAGATAAACACCAACACAATCAATAGATGCAGAAAAAACCTTTGAAAAAATCTAACATCCACTCGTGAGGAAAACAATGAAAAAAATAGGTATAAAATGAGTCTATCCCAATTCAATAAAAGCCATTTACAACAAACGTTCTTCAACATCATATTAAATGGGAAAAAACTCAAAGGTTTCCCTCTAAAATGGGAACAGGATAAAAAAGTTCATTATCACCACTCATGTTCAATATAGTACTCAAAACATTAACCAGTGTAATCAAATAAGAGAAAAAGATAAAATGGATACATACAGGAAGGAGGAAGTCAAATGATCAGTATTTATAAATGACATGGGCCCTCTACATAGAAGACCCAAAAAAGTCCATCAAAAGACTTCTAGAATTAATAGCCAAATTCAGCAATATAGCAGGACACAAAATCAACACACAAAAATCAGTGGTGTTCCTGTGCACCATTAATGAACCCAGTGAGAAAGAAATTAGGGGAAAGTGCCACTTTAAGTAACAGCAAAAAAAATTGAATACTTAGGAACTAACCTAATCAGGAAAGTGAAAGACTTAATAAAGGAACAGCACTCTGAAAAAGGAGGTCATAGGTATATTAAAGGGTCAGGGGTTTAGCTCAGTGGCCAAAGTGCCTGCTTGGCAAACATAAAGTCATGAGTTCGATCAAGGGATCAGGAAGTTTTAAGCAAGGATAATATAATCATCACTGCATTTTTAAAAACTCAATGTGGGCTTTACATAGAAATATATATTAGATGGATACAACACAGGAAATTAGGCATCAGATACAGAGATAAGTGAAAAATGGGCTGATGTACAGTAGAAGTGAATAGACTGGGGAAGGGAAAATAAGTAGATATTTATTTGAACATTTGGGTGTAAAATCAGTATCATTTGGTTATAAATTAGTGAAAAATTAGTTAGTGATGTTAGTGATAAATTAATTCCTAATTAGGGAAGAAAATGGAAGGACTCTTCAGTTCTTCCACATAAGCTTCCAAGTAAATAGAGATACTTTATTCACATGGGCAAGACTAAAGGAAAAGTAGGTCTCTGAGCAAAGAAGGAAGGTTATATTAAGAACTGAGTTGGAATGCTGGGGATGTAGCTCAGTGATAGAGTGCTTGCCTACCATGCATGAGGCCCTGTGTTTGATCTCTAGTTATTATAATAATAATAACTTTAATAACGTTTAAGAATTTAGATGCAGACAAAACATTACTAGATAGATTAACTTGCAGCTCAAGAGACATATCACAACTAGGTATATATATGAAAATTACTGACATTGGTAGCATCGAAAATATGAAAATAAATAATGCCTTAAAAAACCATAGATTGAAAAGAGAAAGGACAAAACTCTGGAAATTTCAAGATTTGTTGTTTAATATGTGGCAATATTTATTCAAAATTTACCTTGTACAAGGCATTACATCAAGTGTTTTGCATAGATTATCTGAACAAATCATCATAAAAACCCAATTTCTGTTTTAGTAGAAGCTAAGGCTTTATATTGGTTAAGTAATCTGCTAAAGGTCACAGAGATAATAACTTGGAGAGTAGGACTTTGCTCTATGACAAACTATTTAGATTAATGGAAAAGGAGTTGACAAAAGGTTAAATAAGGAGTGACTAACACAGTAGGCATACTTACAAATTGTAACTATTGTTACTGCTTTTTTTTAATAAGATGGGGAACAAATATATAGTCAATGATTGACCATACTTTTGAATAAAAATCTATCATATAATCTATAATTAAATACTTTCATTAGTTTCAAGATAGACTCAAATTCAATTTAAAATGATTTATTGACAATATTTTAGAAAATAAAGGAAGAAAACAACCAATCAAAGCCCTACCACAAATCATATTTTTATATCTACTCTTAATGATGTATTTCCTGTTTTCTTTTATATAAAGAACTAATGTGTAGAATATGTGGAACCATTTCAGATACGTGATTTTATGTTTTCTTTTTAAAATCTGATACATGATAAACTCTTAGACTATTTTCTTATAGCCTTTGTAGATGCTTCCCTTTTATTGCCTTAACTCTCTATTAATGTAATATCCCCACTCCTATACTAATAGATCTCTTCAGTTTATTTAATTATGTCCATTCATACCAGGATCTTGAAGCATCAAATGTTATATGGAGCTCAATTTTATTCCCAGTAGTACCTACCACAGTACTTCACAGAGTAGATTCTCTAACAATACATACGGTTTAAATGAATAAAAAATAACAGGAAACCTTAACTAAACTGTTACTGTTACACTGATTTAATCTATTAATATATTAAATAAAATTCACAAAAAGCAATTATCATTGTAAACATACAGCAACAGAAAGTCAACCATTAAAATATTCAAACCTAAAATGAACACTGTATGTGTAAAATGTTGTTATATAGATGTACTTTTCTCCTACTTCCAGTTTATAGACACTGAGCATAACAAAGAATTTTATTTATTTTTAATTTCCTGCCAAAAACAAAAACAAACATGAAATGACAGTTGTGCTGCTTTTAACAAAAATAATTTTGAATAATTTCTTAAATGAATTTTGTAAGTTATGTTTTTAATAGGATATTATATGTGAAATACTAGTTCATGAATGTGAATATAAAATATTCCTAAATATTATCTCCCAATTTTTTCTTCACTCCCCATTATGTATCCCTTCTCCCGCTTCTTCCTGCCATTTACTCATATTCACAAACCAATTATATATATAATTATACATATAATAATACATGTACAATTGTAAGCTCAAATTCAAACTTCAGCAAAACATTTATATATCCAGAATAACTTTAATGAACACTGTACATAGTCTAGGCACTATATTATGAACTACCCACACAAAGTTCCTCAATATTTCATGTCTTCACCTGTGGATCTCAATGCACATGCAACCATTCTATCCCATTACTTTTGTCTAAGAATTTTACTTTAATTTTAGATTTCCATGATTTACAACATCTGTTACACAGCTGCCTTGGAATGTGTAATATCCTAAGAATGCATAATATCATCTTCATGTTGTGTTGTTATAATCCTGTACATATTCCTTGTCATTATCACATAATTTCCTGACAATTTTGTGAATGCCCCTACTAGCCTACATCTACCTAGAGGGTAAATGAATTATTTTATCTATAAATTAAGAGAAATCAAATTATCCTTATAATATACTCTAAGTGTATTATGCTTAAAAATACAAACTGTGTCGAGACTAGTTGGTATAACATGGCATAACTTCACAATTATAAGTGGGTCTATAGTTTCCCTTGTATTAATTACTCAGATTAAATTGAGAGCTCCTTAGGGTTAAGATTCTTGTATTAACCTTATTCCTTCTTCCAAAACCTCCAGTGTGCTAGGACAAAATACTCATTGTCTTAATTACTTTTCTTGTTGCTGAAACAAAAATATTTAATATCCTAAGTTAAAGGAGGAAAGGATTGTTTACTTAATTTGTGAGGTTTCAGTCCATTATCAAGATGGGATGGTAGACAGGCATTGCAGAGGAGAGGTAGTTTATGGTGGAAAGAAGGTAGCAAAGCAAGCAAGCAAGAAAGCAAGCAAGAAAGCAAGAGAAAACCATAGTTTTGTCTATCCCTTATATTTTACCCAGCCTACTTAGGGCAAGTAGTACTCACACCCTTAATCCTAGTTCCCGAGAGAGTAGTATTACACTACCTCAATTCCAGTGTCACACACTCTAGATCCAACCACCTCTGAAAAAGCCCCAACCCCACCTCTGATAAAGCCCCAACTATGACACATGAGGCTTTGGGGGGACATCTAAGTGCAATCCATAATGCTGATTAATTAATTGATTTTTCTCTATTTCATAAAATAAAATATTTTTCATGACTAATGAGAATAACAATACTTATTAATCTATGTATTATTATCTTCAAAGTAGTTAGTACAAGACATAAACCAAAAAGATTCTTACCAAAAACAAATAAACAGGTAACACAAAGTTTGTTTTCAACAAACTAAGGTAAGCTTTTAGTATAATGAAACAAATTAGTATATATATTGACATACTTTTTAAAACAATGGAATATGTGATTTGGGGAAGTATTTGAAGTCTTTATTTCTTATTTAATCTCTCTTCTATTTTGTTCTTCATAAGTTTCACATACCTTTTAAAATAGATGAAGTTTAACCAAATGGGAAATAACTTTTCCATGCAAGGTGTTTTCTCTTTGGTGGTATCCAATTTAATTTAATGCCTGTTCTTTCTTTGCTGATTAATTCATGCTACCTTGGGTAGGAATGAAGAAGTAAGACGACTTTCCTGTCAGTATGGCAAAAAAACAAACCTGGCATGTGTGACCCACCTGAGTCCTTTCTCCTCCAGAGATCAAGTGAGCCATGGGGATTAGCTGCTCTGCCATGTCTCCAGGGATTTCTTCTTAAATACTGTGTGTAGCCCTGGTACTCTACTGGTTGCAAGTGGGGAGATAGTCTGTTTCTTGGGTTTAGTTAGTAGACCCTTTGGTTTTTAAAGTAAGCTAAATGTTTCCATTTAGCATTACTCTGTAATAAAGGTAATATTTTGGCTCCATAGGCCAACTTTTGTTTTATTTTTCTCAAATTATTCAAAGCTCAGGCAGAGAAGAGGAGTGCTATTTATTGGCTTCTCTCAAAGACCAACAGATGGGAATACACAAAAGTATAAATAGCTTTGCTGTTATAGTAATGAAACTACAAGAGATACTTCCCTTATATTTACTTACATTTTCAATATTGAAATAGAGTTTCTTAATTTACAAAAAAGAGGTGTTGTAGAAAAGCTAAAAAAACAACAAAAAGAAAAAAACAAAAATATGTCCTTCATACATACCAGGCTAATCTTTTATTACTACCATCCACATGAAAGTAATTAGAGTGACTTTCAGGGATGAAATGACATATGTAATAGTATCATGATTTATAAGACAAAATAAACCTTTCAAAACATTGCCTATTATTAAAATTCAAGTGTATGAGCTTAGGTTCTATGGGTATTATCAACTTTTCAAAAGGGAAGAACTTTTCACACACTATAACTCTTTTCAACAACTCCAGAAGTTGTTTTTGAATGAAAAGGATCACTTCTCTAAAGTTGTCAATTATTCTTTACAGAATTTTAAGCACCATTATCACTAGATAGCAGAGAAAGAATCCAATATGTCACTGAAAAATATGTCCCTAAATTAAGTAAGTGATGGCATTGAGAAGATGGGTGCTTTGGCTTTCTAGAGGCTCAGATTTGATGGAGAGAGTCACGTATCTACCCTAAAACTCTGGCTTCTCACAATAACACTGCTATCTCCATCTTATTTCCTATAAGCCCCCTTTCTGCTCCAATAGAAGCATGGTGGATTTCAAAGACAGTTTGCAAAAGCATGGACTATGAGTAAAAAAGGGTAATTAGTTTTCATCTGAGAGCTGTGTATCTACTACAGGAGAGGGCTTTGGATGGGGTTCCCTTCATAGTATGCTAAGAGCTATTACACAGCACTCCTTACTAGATCCCAGAACTGTTATGCCATATTCTGACACATGAAGAAATGCAAGCAGATAACTTTAAGCATATGAATGGATACAGGAAGATAAGCTTGAAACCTCTCAAATGAGCAAGTAATTAAATTTTCAGCACTAGTGAAGACAAACAACTTATTAGGAAAATATATCATATCTTGCATATTGAGTTGTGTTTATACCTTTCTGCTCCATTAATATGGTAGACTATTCCTAATGCAAGTCACAGGAAGACTACAAATATCAGTTTTGACTACTAGTATCAGTTTCATAACCTACAAGATGGAGATAATATTTTACAGAAGAGTTTAAATCAGGCTATTTGCCACCTTGAGTGCTTACCATATAGAAGAGACTAAAATATCAACATTATTTTTCAGTTTAGTTTTGCTTTAGTTAAGCATATTAAAATAAATGATTTCCCTAAACTTCATGCAGTAAAACTGCTGCTGACTTGTATTTCAAACCTCTTTATTTCCTTCGCTCCTCTGTTTTACTCTATATGGATGGCAGCCTTGCCGGATCATTACCTCCTTGTCTTGGAGACTCACAGTGTATCTTGACATGGTAAGTGCTTCAGGGTGCTCTACAATAAAGAAATATGCTCCTTTTATTTGTGTTTTTGTTTATATTTTCTAAGTGGCTCTACTTTAATATCCTCTTGATTCTTTTTCCATAGAACACAGTAAGATATGTGATAATAAAATATAGTGATACTTATCTCTTCGCAATAGAATTGTAGGTGATTTTTATTTTTTCTTTATTTGAATATAGTTTTTCTCAAAATCTAAAATTGCTGTATCATTAAAAAGAGAAAAAAATTCATCTTATAAAAGGAGCATACTAGAGAATCGAGAAGCCAAACCAGACCTTTCCATGAGCAAGGGGCAGCTGCCATGGGGAACAGGAAGAGAATCAAGAAACCAAACCATGCCAGTAGGTATATGGGATGGGAGACAAAAAGAGCAACCCCCTTCCCACCACCCCTGTAAGCAATGGGCTGATTTGGAGGAAGTCAGGCTGAGATGATAGCAACTGAAATTAAAAAAAAATATAACAAACTTGAATTGTTTGATTGAATTTGCAGATGTAAAGCTTGTAGTCTGAGCATCTATTTGGAGGATAACAACATGTATTATAGCAATTGTGGGGGATTTCCTTCTGTCTTGTTTTTAAAATCTTGTTCCTTACTCTCTCTTTTTATCCCTGTATCTGGTAACCTGAAAAACTATTTTGAAGATAACAATATGCAATATAACCACTATTGTTAAATTTCCATCATCTTGCTTTGAAAACCTATATAGCTATTATTGTTGTTGTTGCTTTTGTTTTGCTTTAGTTGTTGCTTTTTTGATTTGTTTGCCTCTTGATTTTTCTGGTTTTTTTTCTCTTTAAAATAAAAAAGGAGCCTAGAGATACTATGACTGTTGTCTCGCTTACTTTTCTCTCATTGTTGGGACAAAATACCCAAAACACAAAATGAAGGAAGGAAAGGTTTAGTTTGCTGTTTATGGAGTTTCAGTCTATGATCAGCTAGGTCCAGCTGGCAGGGTGGCATGGAACCAGGGCAACACTTCCAGGCAGCAGCCATCAGAAGAAACAAGAGTGAAAAGAGCAAGCCTCTTTTCCTCACTTATGTTATACACACATCAGTCCACCTCCAGGATGGGTGTAACACTCACAAAATCTCCTTGCCTTCCTCCTGCACAGGCTGGGAATATTTACAAAGTAAGAACCATTGTTCCTCCCTGAGTCTCTCAGTTAAACTTCTAAACTTCTCAAGTTGACACAATTTATCAACTATAACAATCCACCCCTTGTCAACTTGACAGGCAGACACAGTTCTTTAAACTGGTCTCCAGATACAAAACCATGCATATTTTTAACATTTGACAGCTTGAATATTATAACACAGGTTTAACAATCCTTAACAACCAACATTTAGTCTAACAATATTATATTACATTGGAATTATAACATTTCATCCTACGCCACCCAAAGTCTCATGCATAGTCCTTTATGCAAAATGCATTCAGTCCATCTCTAAAAGTTCCTACAAGTTTCAGCATTGCTGAAAAGTCCAAGTCCCAAGTTTCCTCTCAAATGTAAGACAAACTCTTAGCTGCAATCCCCTATACAAATAAAAATAAACTCTTTCAATGTACAATGGCACAAGATAAATATTTTCATTCCAAAAGTTACAAACAGGGAAACACAAAGGACTGGGACAACAGCAGGTCCAAAATCCAGCAAGGACAATATTAACTGCTGGTGCTGCACATGCAGCATCTGAAGCAATCTGGGGCAAATTGTGAGCTCCAAAGGACCTATGTAATTAAACTCCTACGGTACCTCTGGAACTTGTAGCTCCTATAGCTTCTCTCTTAGGCCTGCTTTGCTCTCTCCTTACAGTTTTCCTTAGACAATCCATGTTTCTGGTTTTTCCAAACTGCTTGAGTTTTCATTGCACCATTGACTTCTCACTCACAGCTTCACACAGTGCCCTCTCAGGAGCACACTTCCTGGCCTCCTAGGGCTTCTGAAACTGAGGTGGAGGCCTTTTTAACCTCAGAATTCTTGCATTCTGTATGCACCTAAAACTAGCACCATGTAGATGATGCTGAGGTCTGCTGCCACTTGGAGCAGTAGCCAGGCTCTCCACTCTTTTGGCTGTCAGGGTCAAGTGTCTGGATTGCCGGGCACTTAAAATCCACTTCTGAGGAACAATTTTTTTCTATGCTGCCACCATTCTGGAACATGGTGTGACTGCTGTCACTCTAGAACATTGTGCTCTGGAGTTTTTGCCTCAAAACCGTCTTTCACTTTTGCAGTTGTGAGACTGCAAAGGTGTGCGACTTGTATTTTTGTGATGCTTGCAGGCCATCTTTTCTATTATGGTCCTTCTCATCAACGGAGATTGCAGCTCTATCTTACAGACCATAGTGTTACTGGAGCTTCCTTTCTGGCCAAACTCACAACAAGTTAAATCATCCTTCTGGGCTCTTTGCCATTGATTTTCAACATAGATCTGGCTGAAAACTGCCAACAATAGCCATGCCACTGCCTTAATCTTCGACTACCTTGAAATTTCTTCTACCAGATTAATTAGTCCACCGTCCTTAATCTTAGTCTCAGGCAAAGTCTCTGGACATGAGAAAATTGCAGAAAAACTTTTTGTTGAGCCATAACATACATCATCTGGAGTCCAACAACCAATGCAGTCCTTCTTCCCAGCAGAAACCTCTCAAGCCTGGTCTTTGAAATTAAAATCCAAGGGCCAATAAGTACATTCACTAGTTTCAGGTATTCTCACTCTGACTTCATAGCTTTCAGAGTCAAAACATTTAGCCTCAGTGACTACATGGGCAATTTCTTAGCTGTGTGATCTAGAATACAATATATTGTACAGTCTTCTAGAGTACTTATTTCTCATCTGCAAAATGAGTACAAAGTCACTTATGATTCACTTACTGAAAGAACTAAAGAGAAAAAGTATCTGGGAAAGTGCTTTGGACATTAAAAAACAAACTTCACTGAAATTTTAAATGAAACTGAAAAAAGCCACTTCTTTTAATTCAGTCAGAGAAAATTAAATAAAAATTTATGAATGCCTTATGGCAACATTCACATGTCTTAAGTGCATGTTCTAAATACTGATTCACAAAAACATTACCAGTAAATGTCAGGAAGACATTTCTCCTTAACTGAAGGACACTTTGATCACCAGTATATGAAAATGCAGTTTCTGCTAAGTGAGATATTTATCTAATATCTCATGATATTAGTATTCTAGATGAGTATTCTTGGAGTTTTGTAGAGATCACTTTTCTAGCTTTGAGTTATAGTAAGTGTGCAGACATTGCTTTGTTAATTGTGTACTAATGTATTTTTCTAGGAATTGAGAATAGCTTTTTCAGCACTGATAGGATCTTCTTTCTTTATAAAGAAATATTTTAAACTTCAATGCATGATACCAAATTGTTGGTTGTTTTTGTTTTCTGCATTTTCACTTGAAAGACCACAATATCAACATGTAAAATTAAAAATTATAGGATTAGTAAATGTTAATAAAAACACTAAAGCTTTAATAGTCTTTCTCTGCAGTACAGATTAGTCTTTGGTATAGTACACAAGCCATGGGGAAAAATATCTAGAATTGGTATAATCATGGTGCAACATGGAAAGATACAGGAAAGTATATCAAATTTTTAAAGGTGGGAAAGAAATGATCATTTAGTTTCATGGCACTCTACTATTATCTTTACATAGTTAATACTACAAAATTTATGTTGAATTATTTTCTACCATTAGCAAAGATATACCTGTCAAATTTAGTACATATTAGGTATAAATCAATACTTGGGTTATTGTTATAAATCCACTATAATTGTGGATTTAGTCTCCAGGGCAAAGGATAGTATATAATTCATTCTTACGGAATATTATTCAATTTGTCTTATATGATACTAGTGTAACTTATTTGCTTGATATTTCCAGGGTCATATAATCGTTGCTTTCATGAGTCTTCTCCATAAGCCAATGCTTAGATTACCTTTGTGATGCTAACAGTACTAGGGTACATTCCCAGAGAATTTGACATTAGGTCAATTACATTGCATCTTCCACTCCCTGCTGAGGTGGTTGGATCTTGGGGCATAGACAAAAGACTCTTGTTAACCATACCGAAGGACATAACTGAAGAGTGATTAACTAAAGAGATACCTACATTAGCAATAAAATCTTTACACTATTCACATCCATAAGTTTCAGAACAAAAAGAAAAAAACAAGCAAATGAACAAAAACAATACAAGCATGAGAAAAAAAGCAACAAAGTATTTCCCAAAACTAATACTTTCAAAGCCAATGTAGGGGACTTTGAGTTGAAAAAGAGGATAAGACACACCCACTCCCACCACCATCAAATTACTCAAAAAAGATGACAGAGGATATTTGAATACAGAACAAAAAGGTACTCAGCAGGACCACAGAAGATATAACAAAAGATATAATGGAAATAACAAACAAAATGATCCAATATGTTTCAGAAGACACTGAAAAAAGATAACTTAAACAAAATGATACAAAATATCAGTGACCAATTTAGCAAAGAATTACAGTCCATGAAAAAGTTTCAATCAGAAATCCAGGAGATTAAAAAAATCATATTAAAATTATAGACACCCCCTAAGAGACTAATGCGAAGACATAATTGCAGATCTAGAAGACAGGGGTACCATTAAAGATACCTGAAAATCAACAAGATAACATAACAATGGGGTCAACAACTGCTAAATGATACAAAAGAGATTAATCCAAGAGTAATTGGAATAAGTGATACATCAGAACAACACAAATGGCATAAAGAACATGTTCACAGAAAAAAATCCCAGAAAAGTTCCCATACATGTGGAAAGAAACAAACAGCTAAGTAATGCAGATAAGGGATGCATATTGAACCCCCAATAACCATGACCAAAAGAGAACCACTCCATGCCAAATCATAATCAAATTATCAAAAGTCTATCACAGGGACAAAATCTTAAAGGACATATAAAGGTAGGCCTACTAGAATAAAGCTGACTTTTCAATACAAAACTAAAGGCTTGGAGTGAAGTTTCAAGCTAAGAAGATAACAACATCCAAACTCGATTTATATATCCTATAAAAAGCCCTTCCAAAATTGATGGAGAAACAAGATATTTCCATGACAAGAAGTATCTCAAAAAATTTGTGACTACCAAGCCAGCATTATAAAAAATTCTCAAGGATATTCTAGAAAGAAACTACAAAGCCAACAGTGGCAAGAAGTGAAATACAATGAACACAGCTATTGGGATGAACTAGGAAGAAGGAAAAAACCTTAAAAATCAGCAACACAAAAATAATGTAATGAAAGGACTATCAATATGTTTCAGTAATAACTCATTGTGAATAGTCTCAATTCCCCAACTAAATGACACAGTCAGAATGAATTAAGAAACAATACCCAAAAATATGTAGTATAAAGAAACTCATTTATTTCAAAAAGAAATTCACAGATAAAAATGCTAAAATCCCTGAAGAAAATAAATATAAAAGGACTTTATCTGAATATAATAAAAGTCATATGTGACAAACCAATGACTATCATCATATTAAATGGAAATAAGCTAAAAGATTTCTGTCTAAAATCATGAACAAGACAAGGATGTCTGCTACCACCACTTCTGGTCAATAGAGTTCTCAAAACATTACCCAGAGCAATTGGGCAAGAGAAAGAAATAAAAGGGATATGGATAGGAAAACAGAAAGTTCAGTTATTTTTATTTGCAGATGACACGGTCCTCTACACAGACCATGAAAAGACTCCTAGAGCTAATATCCAAACTCAGTAGTACAGCAGAAAGTCAACACTCAGAAATCAATAGTGTAACTACATGCCAAAAATAAACTTAGAGAAAGAGACAGACAGACAGATAGACAGAGATAGATTATGGAAACAATAACTTTCACAACAGCATGAAGAAAAATGAAATACTTATGAATTAACCTAACCAAGGAAGCGAATGGGGAAAAACTTCACTATCTATGCCTCAGACAGAGGAATAACATCTAGAAAATATAAAAGACTGAAAAAAAAACTAGGCTCCAGAACTTAAAATCTAAATTAAAAATGGGTACCTGAAATGAAGACACTTCTCAAATGAAGAAGTACAAATGACCATCAATACATAGAAAATGTTGAACATTTCTGGCCATTCAAAAAATGCAAATTAATACAACATTGAGATTCAACCATAGGGCATGGCTGTCAATAAATAATCAAATAACAGTTATTGCTAGAGACGAAAGAGGATAGGGGAGAAACACTTCTTTATTTTTGATGAGAGTATAAACTTGTACAGCATATGGTAATCACTCCAGAGATTCCTCCAAAACTAAAACTAGAAATTCCATTCAATCCAGATATTCCTCTTCTAAGGATACTCTTGAAAAAGCTAGACATCATTATTATCATGATACATGTATACCCATGTTTATAGTAGCATACTTCATAATAGCTAAATCTTGGAAATGACCTATATTTCTATCACAAATTAATGAATAAAGAAAACATACTATATATACACTATCTAGTACTGTACTGATGTAAAGAAAAATAAACTGATAAATTGATAGAGTCCTTTGTGGGAAAATAGATGTACCTTGATACCATAATGTAACTGAAGTAAATCAGACACATGAGCTTAATTAAATGCACATCATTTCTCTTATATAAAAACTGAATTCTCTAATCAATGCACAGTGTCTTTCCCCAACACACACACACACACACACACACACACACACACACACACACACACACACAAACACATACTTCTGTACTGATTAGAAATTCATAAAGTACTAGGAACAGAGAAAGAAGTAAAAATGCAAATTAAAAATTTCCTCATATATCTGAGTTCCAAAATCCTTCCTGCTTTATACATTAAATATGTTGGCTTGATCACATGAAAGAAAATATCAAAAACCTCTTTTTCTTAAAGTAGAAAAAATAACCACTTGGCTTTCCTTTCTTTGGTCCTTACCTAGACCCTCAAACTTTCCTGAGCCAAAGAATTTCCAAAGAGAGTATCACTGTTTCCTTCAAGTTTCACTACAAAAAATTCAGGAGAAAGGGAGAAGAAGGGAGAGGGTAGCATTTCTGATGTTTGCTTATTTCACTTCTTTCTTTGGGTTCCAAATAGATTTCCCTTAAGAAGGTGAATGGAGTTTTGTTCAATGTTAAAAACATGTTTTCCGAAACCTCTTGAAAACTAGTTTAAAATAAGAAAAATAAAATATATTTAAAAGCATAGATTTAAATAAAATAATGTGACTTACTAAGACCTTTATATATTTTATATCAAACTTAATCATCACTCTATTTCTATCTAGATTTCAAAGTCAGATTCTTTCAATAATGTCTCAACATATAAAACTTACGCTTTTTCTATTTTTCACTAACGTGTAGCTTGCTAGGCACTTAGCCAACCTCTGTGTGCTCAATATTAGCATTACTGTAAGGCTTAATAAGTTTTCCTTTTGCTATGTAGCTGGACCTGAGTACCCAGGTAAAGCCTCAAGCCACTAGTGGCATCATTAATGCCACAATGATTAAGTGAGACAGCCAAGCACCAGTGCATCATGAAGAACAGGAGATTTCAAAGTCATCAAATCTGAAGTCCTGTCATGCTTCTTAAACAAGGCAAAGTGCATGAAGATCCTATTATTTCCACATTCTGCAGGTAAATGAAGGGGGCTGATTCTGGCTGTCAGTAGAACCTCAGAACTTTAACTGCATGTTATGAATAATGATGGATAATCATAACTTTTTTACCAGTTTCAGTTCAACAGTACTTTTGACTTTATTGGAAGAAACAAATTTTTGTAGCAAAACCAGGGTTGTCTATTTCTAACTTTGCAAGACATATATCATTGTTATGTGCTAGAAATCTGCTTGCTGCTTTACCAAGTTACTCAGAATTTCATATATATACATTATTAATTATCTTATAAATAAAAACATAATTTTATTCATTAATAAATCAATTCCCTTATCCTACAAATTATGTTCAGGTTTCTATCCCCTTCTATTCCTCTCTCTCCAACAAAATAATACAAAAGAGAGATCAAATTTCTGCTTGTTGCATCAGAGAAATGTACATTGGAAAATATTATTTTTAAATAAATATATGATGCGTCTTAGAACATTGTGCATAATTGTGCATAATTATTGAAATTTTTTATAATCTGAAGTGTGGAAAGGTATAGCTGAGAAATTAATTGTGGTTCAAATACTAATCTTTAAACTTACCAGTTGTATTACATTGGCCAGCCATTCTGAGCTTTCTAATCTTTAAAAAAGAGTTAATATTTTCCTCTGTGAGTAAAGTAAATGTATATATTGTATTGTATGTGAAACTGCCTAGAATAGATGAGGCACAAAACAGACAACTATAATGTTCAGTTTTTCTGCAGCTGGGAAACAAATATCTGAGAGACACAATTTTAAGGAAGAGAAATTTAATTTGCTTCATGGTTTCAAAAGTTTCAGTCCGTGGTCAACTGGATCCAAGCTAGGAAAATCAGAGTAAAAAGGGGTAGTAGAGCATCGTTGCTGTTTTCATGGAGCTGGGAAACAGATCATAAAAGATCGCTCACAGAAAGCACACCTCCAAGGGCATAACACCAGTGTCCCACCCCTTCTACTGCCCCACCTTCTAACAGCATAGTTATAAATATCAACAAATTAAACCACTGATAAATACAGTACCCCCTTGATTCCACTGCCTCTCTAGGAGTCTTCTAATTCAGTCAGTTTAACAATAAAGATTAGTGCAAATGTTACGATTCTCTCAACCACCTAGTAATATGCTTTTGAGTGTGGTTTGAAAATTTAATAGCTTTGTAGCATAGGTCTAATTGATCAAAATGATTAGTAAGTGATGTATTTAAATTTCTAAGCAACAAATTCTAAGAAAACGTAAAAAATGCTTTTTGGCAAGAAATATTTTTTAAAAAATGACTAGAATATTTTTCTTTTGGATCAAGAAGGAAATGGTAGATATATTTGCTGCAGGACTGAAAATTAATGTGTAACAAAAATGAATGGAATGTTTCTGAACATTAAAAATGTAATTATAAAGACCAGGGAGAGTGTTCTTCAAAGACTGACATGCTAAAGGCTCAGTTCCCAGTTTGGCATTAGTGGGAAGTAGTGGATTCTTCAAAAGGTGGAGCGTAGTAGAAGGTCTTCTGGTCACTGGGAGTGTACAGCTGAAAGGGAAAGGGGGATCCTAACTTTCCGTCCTCCTCTGCCTTTGGTTCCTGGATGCCATGAGTTGAGCAGCTATGTTCTGCTTTCTCTCTGCTATGATGTGGTTGCCATTGTGCAGGCCTAATAGTAAAATGTCCAACTGGCCTGAACTGAAACTTCGAACACTGTGAACCAAAACAAAACTATTGTATTTGTTACAATAATATGAAGTTGATGAGCACTGTAATTATCTTGAAATTAAGGCAATTCCTGTTTAAAATTTGTATAGCATCACAAACTTAAGTATCAGCTGACAAAACAATTTCAGAAGAAAATATAGGTTTATACAGAGGTCATACTTCTTACATATGTTTTAAAATACGGAACTTTGGCTGGAGCTTTAGCTCAGCGTCGTAAGTGCCTACTTGGCAAACGCGAGTTCGTAAGTTCGATCCCCGGCACCAAAAAATAAAATAAAATATGGAACTTTTTTCTTTTTAAGTAAATCAGCTAAAAGGGAACTCAGCAGTGAATTTATGAGATGAACTGATATTTTATATACTTAAAGTTAATTAATAGTTGTTAAAATGATTTGGAAATATAAGACTAATATAAAAACTAGAGTCACTAAGACTTACTGACGAGGATACAAATTGCCTTCAAAAGACATCTTTGAATTTTTAACTTGTGTTGATATGGATGATTTTAAAAATAAGATAGAAACTTATAAGTTTTCTCACTGTTTTATTATTTTGTTGATGTCCAATAATCACACCAATGAAAATGGGTAAAGGGAATTTAAATGTGGAGGGCAAAGGTGGTTGAGAATGGAAGGGGAATTTAAAAAAGGAAAACTCTGTACTATATACAAGCATTTACTCCCTTGGAAGAATATAAACTTCATGTACTACAAATACATATAAACAAAATAATTTTTAAAACAACAAAAATAGAAATAAATAAAACCACCTGTGACCTGCCAGGTAAGTAGAAATCCAACTTCACTTTATTTTGTACAGTCCTGTGTTTAATCATCTCTGGAGCTGAAATCACTGCCCACGCAACTAAAGCTTTTTTCCAATCAATTTATTACTTTAAAGTGCTGGGCCTTATTGATTTCACCACATTGCCCTTTAGATTTTTGTCTATGTTGCCGTTTGTGTTCTAATTTGCCTTTCTTGCCAGCATAAGTGAAAGAGTAAATCTGGGGTCTCAATTCTTGTCCCAGGGCAGTGACCTTCCAACAATGTGAATCTGACAAAGGCATTTCACCTGTTGGGTCCCAGTATTCTCTTTGTAAATTGACAGAATTATTCTAACTTATCATTGAATTACTTCTAAATCTTTTATTCTATGATTCCTGTAAGGTTTGATGAGTCACTATCTGCTTTAGTAGAGCCAAAAAAAAAAAAAAAAGCCTAAAGAAATCCAGATTACAATTGGGGTTCTGGTAACTTGGAAAAACTACCATCACTTTTCTTAGTCTGATATGGCTTACCTGTCAAGTAGACATAATTGTATCTGCCTTGTTTATATCACAGGGTGTTCTCCATCACAGGGTAGTTGCTCCAGTGAAGTGAAGACACAAATTGGCAAATGATATAACCTTCATCCCTACCAATGGGTTAAAATATGGCAAACTCAGATAGTAAAAAAGATGTCAAGAAGAAAACTATGCATTGTTTAAAGAGTCAAATTGAGAAATATGTTTAAAAATATAGGTCAATTAATAAATTTAAATGAAAGAAGCAATACATTTCTTTTTAATCACTGCTTATTACTCAAATGCCTTAACTATATTAAAAGCAAAATATGTTAATTTTACTAGCACAGTAATTAGAACAGCAACAATGGACTTGATTCTAAAACTTTATCGTTACTTACATGAATGAATGACTTTGGATAAATCATATCCCAATATGCTTATGTATTATAACATTTCTTTTTTAAAAAAGATACTTAAAATGACAGAGAAAGAAAACTATTACTTCAATTATGAGGAACTGGTTTATAGTATTCTAGACCTCCTACTAAAAAGAGCTCACAAGGGTAGATTATCAAAAAATAGTTGACGACATCAAAAAAGCCTCCAGGTTAGCTGAGACCCACAGGACCAAGAATCCTGGGAGAAGCAAACTTGTGGGGACAGAAGTGGACCTCAGTACTTCTCCTCTCAAAACATGTTCCTATTAGTACCTAGTGCCAAGAGAGGCAGAGCAGCTGAACAGAAGGTTGGGTAGAAAGCAACTGCTACATAAAGCTCTTGGCAGTTGACAGGACTGGAAAAACAAAAATTGAAGCTCAGAGTGTAAAAAGAAGTTAAGACTTGAAAATTTAAGGATCATGTGCTAAATTTTTTCATTAAAGCAATAGTCAATTTGTTAGAAAGCAGAAGGGAGACTAAAATTTGAGAATAAAAATAAGAACTTTCAATAATCACATTACAGTTGAAGAAAAAGTTGGGATCAAGGCTCAATAATGAGAAAATACTGTGCCCTATTAAATATTTCAGGGTTAAGGCTACCCTGGGTTAAGGGTTAAGACTAAAGTCAGGAACAGGGTCAGAAGGAAAGCAGAAATACACTGATCTCATAAAGACTGAAACATTGTGTTCAGTTTAGTCCAGCCCATAGACAGAATAGCTATTTGACATTAATCCATCTTAAAACTAAAAACTCCCTAAAGGAAAATAGTACATAGGTTATCTATAATTTTTCTTTTTTAACAGGTGTCATTCAATAAAAATTAAACTTACTAAAAAAACAATAAAACAGAAAACAGAACAGTTGATTCAGATATTAGTCACTAAGATGATCCATGAAATAATCATAGTTGATGTTTCACGTAATTGTATAATTTTGTATAGTTGCTATCATTCATATTAGAACTTTTTTTAAAAAAACTAATTTTAAACAGAAACAAAATTTTGCCAGAGAACTACATCTTTCAGAAAGAATCAACAGAGAGCCAAGCACTTAAAAATTCAATAAATGAAATTAAGAACTCAATATCTAGGCTTAAAATGAATATGAGTTAGCAGGAGAGAGTATTAGTAAATGGGACAAATGTTAATTTAAAAATCTAAAGTGAAGCATGGAGAGAAAAGAGATTAAAGATAATTTAACAAAACCGTAAAATAGATGTAGACTATAGCAAAAACCAAAAACAAAATACTCAGAGTGGACTCCTAACATTGGAAGAGAGAGAAAATGTTTTATCACTATACTTCCAAAATAGACCAAAGATAGTAAGTCCCAGATCCAAGAAGGGATCTAAATTGCAAGTAAAATACAATATATCAGGACATATGATAATTAAACTGCTGAAACCCAGTGACAAGACTGACAGATACAGTAATATCTTGGTTCACAAATGTTTCTGTAAGAATTAGGTAAAATCTTATTTCTGTTTACAAATTCCATATCTGGTAAAATATATCATATAACCATGGCCATCTACCCCACACAAACAGAACTGTAACCATCTTCCCCCAAAACAAGACAAATGAAGTTTGTAAACCAAGGTACCGCTGTGTATACTAACTATAAAATAGCAAAGATGAAATTAGTTGCTTATTTTTCATCAAAAATGATGGAAGTCACAGTCATCTTTACTAACCACGAAATAAATTTTACATTCAGTGAAAAATATAATTAAAAAATTTGAGCAAACACAAACATATTTTTAGAAAACAAAAAGATTTCATTACTATCAGCTCAATATTATTAAAAGCAGTACTAGTAAGAATTCTTCAGAATTAAGGAATATGATTCTAAAAATAATCAAAAAAAGGAGAAAGAAGTGAATCATTAAAAAGAAATGTAAATATATGGGTAAATTTAAATAAACATTGGCTTTGTAGAACAATAATAATTCTTTTTCTAATCAATCTTTGAAAAAAGTTGTAGCTTTTAATATACACATTAAATAATAGAAAACCTGAAAATTAAAATTTCTATCCCAGGAAGCTAGAAAAGGACAGGAAATAAAACTCATATATAAGCTGGGCACAATAGAATTTCCTTTAAAAGTCCCATCTATGTAGGAGCTGTGGTAAGAGGACTGGTTGAGTTCAGAAATTTGGGGCTCAGTAGTCCCACCTTGTGTAACACAGTGCACTCATCTATAAACATATATTGATATATATTCTATACCTTATAAATTAAGTATCTTCATATACAATATACATATATAATTGAAGAAAGCAGATAAGGTTTTTTAAAGTGATGAATAAAATATAAATGCATAATTGATTGGATATTAGAAAAAATTTTAAGTGAGTAACATAGCATGAATGATCAAAGAAATAAATGGGACAAATCACTTACACCACAAAAATTAAAAAGAACATTACTTCAGATCTTAAAGAAAAATTTTTAGTTCAAATTTAGAAATCCTAGGGGAGAAGGAATTTATATAATTAATAGAAAAATAATTACAAAAATGCATATATTCTAAACACTAGTTAATGCATTATTAGTTTTAACCTTTTCAGAAAGCTATCTGCAGTCCAAAAGATTTCAAAGGAAAGTTCTTCCAAAAATTAAAGTAGAACTAATGTCATTTTAAGTAAACTCTTCCAGAAAAAAGAAAAAGGAAAGCTATCCCAACTTATCTTGAGACTAGCCTAACTCTGACAACAGAATGACCAGAAAAAATAGCAAGAAAGGAAAATTACAGGCTAATCTTTATTAGAATAGAATCACTTCAAAAAGCAAACCCCAGAGAATATGAAAAGAATAACACTTCATAGCCAAATAAGGTTTTTCCAAAAAACATAAATTATTTTTAACCTTCAAAAATGCAATATGAGGGGCCAGGGATTTAGCTCAGTGGTGCAGCACATGCCTGGTAATCCTGAGATCCTGAGTTCAATTCCCAGCACCCAAAAAGAAAAAAAAATGCAATCAGAGGTAATAATATTGAGAAACATTTATTGCAAGCCCATTATGTTCAAGTACTGTGCTAAATATTTTAGCTCTATGAAACAGGTAATGTTACAAATAAAGAGTCGAAATTCATGGAAGATAAATTCTTATCCAACATCATACAGCACATCAGGGGCAAAGAAAGACCAAATAAAATTTATTTTATCTGTAAATCCATATGCTTAACATACCTCATGGTGATCTAACATTTAAGAAGCACTTTGACCTTTTTGCTCTCACGGCTGCCTTGAAGCATTGCCCCACTGCCATGCCACCTTGCCTTGCAGCCAGATGATTATGGAATGAAACCACCAAAAACAGTAAGGGTCTTCATATACAGTTCAGGCTGTATATGCAGCCTGGGCTGCAAAGTAAGTTCAAGACTTGTGACAGTGTGGTAGTTTTGTCCTCAAATGGAGGACCTCAGTGGGTAAACAGGAGCAGTAGTGAACTCTCCCCCCAGTCCCCGCAGCTGTAGGATCTTTAGGAGCCTGACAAGAGCATGTGTGAGTCATTCCTCCATATAGAGAATAGGAGGTGGGTTGAGAAGAGTGCTGATAAGGCCTCTCCCAATCTGGAGGAAATAAAAAGGGCTTATGAGACACCCAGTGACACAGTAGGGTCACAGCTGAGGCAAACACTATAGCCAGGTAGCTCCAGTGGCCTGCAGTAACCTGAAGACATAGCAACAGCGGGAACTAAGGGTTTGTTTACATCAATACTCCTAGGCTATTTAGCCTAGGAAGAATATAGGACTCACTCAACAGGCCCTGCAGGAGAAATTCAGCTGACTGGCCCTCTCCATCATTGTGGGACCCAGCAATAAGACAAACATCAGCCACACAGTAGGACCCTAAGACATGTACTATAGACAGTTGAGACAAGTGGGATTGAAAGGCCAAATGTTAGCCCAAGAGGTGAAAATGACAAAATGAAAAAGCAAAGTGCAATCTCAAACATCCAGTCCATCAGGAAGAAGTACAGAAAGCATTGAAATAGAGTACATTAAAAGTCATACACTTGAAATTTCTGAAAAGATAGCAAGTTAAATAAGGAAACAAATCCATGAGGCTATAGAGGACATTAGATTAGAAATAATCTGTCACATAATGACAGTAATAACAACTTTAATAAAGGAGTTGCTCAGCATAGCTGGAGAAGACATAGATTAAAAAAATACAGAAGTATCAGAAAATGATGGAAACCTTGAATGAACAATATAGAAAACAAGTAGAATGCATGAAATGAATTCAAAGAGATATCCAATAAATAAAATTTCTATTGAAAGCTGGAAAAACCATTTGAATGAAGCTGAGGATAGAATTTCAGACCTTGAGGACAAGATTGCAGCTAGCAATCATGAAAGGATAGAACTTTTAAAAATAAGAAGGCAGCACAAAATAACAATTCAACAGCTTCAAGATCATGCAAAGAGAAATAATATAAGACTGGTAGGCATTAATGAAGATGCAAAAGTCAATGCAAATGACATCAAAAATATTAGCAGAAGCAATAGAACAAAATTTCACAAACATGGGGAAAGAATCTGATATGCAGATAAAGGAGGCATATACAATGACAAACAGTCATACTCAAAATAAATCTACAACCAGACATATAATAATTAGGATCCCAGATATACAGCATAAAAACAGAATACTAAAACTATTAGAGAAAAGACACATCTCATCTATCAAGGAAAGCCTATTAGAATCATGGCAGACTTTTCAGTGTGAACACTCAAGTTAAGATGAGCTTGGAGTGAAGTATTTCAAGCCCAAAAAGTAAACAACTTTCAACTCAGATTGAAGGACCCTACAAAACTTTCTTTGAAACTTAATGGAGAAATAAGATACTTCCATGAACTGAAGAACTGAAGAAATTCATGTCCATCAAACCAACCCTAGAAAGAGTACTGGAACACACACTAGAGAGAGATAAAAATGACTACAATTCCAAGAACAGCAACAGAAAGAAATCACCAGAAAAAGCAAGCAATTAAACAAAGAGGGAAAACACAAAACCAACAGCAGGGAAATGGCATGACAAAGTTAAGCCAGTACATATTAGTTATATCCATCAATGTAAATGGCCTTAATTCACCTATTAAATAGGTTGACGGAATTCATCAAGAAACACATCTTACTCAAAAGGAAATTCATAGACTAAAATTGAAAGAATGGAAAACAATATTCCATGTGTCAGGAACCCAGCAAAAAGAAGGGGTAGCAATTTTGTTTGTAGACAATGTGAACTTCAAACTAAAAATGATCAAAAGACATTAAAAAAAAGGTCACTATATACTTGTCAGGAGAATAATGCAAGAGGAAGAGCTAACAATCATAAACATATATGCACCAAATACAGGAGCACCCAACTATGTAAGACAAATACGAATAGACATGAAAAACCAAATAAGCAACAACACAATTGTAACAGCAGACCTCAATACCTATTGTCACAAAGAGATATATTAACTAGACAAAAAGTCAGCAAAGAAATACCAAAATTGATTCAAACCTGTGAACAAATGGACTTAGTGGATGTTTTCAGAGTCTTCCACCCAACCATATCAGAATACACATGCCTCTCAGCTGCACATGGGACATTCTCTAAAATAGACCACCTATTAGCCCATAGAACATTCGTAGTAAATGCAAAGGGATTGAAATTATCCTATGCATATTATCTGACCATAGTGCACTGAAATTGGAAATGAGTTACAGGTGAAATTAAAGAAGAAATTAAGCAATACATACAATTCAATGAAAATGCAGATGCAACCACCAAAACCTGTGGAATATAATGAAAGTGGCCCTAAGAGATAAATATATAGCAATAAATGGTCATAACAAGTAAATAGAATGAGTACAAATAAACAACCTAATACTACTTATCAATCTTCTAGAAAAAGAAGAACAAGTAAACCCCAATGCTCATAGAAGAGAGGGAATTATAAAGATCAGAGCAGAAATCAATGCAATTAAGGCTAAGAAAACAATACAAAGAATTAATGAATCAAAGAGCTGATTTTTTTGAGTGGATAAACAAAATTGTTAAAGCTCTAGCCAATCTTCTTCAGAAAAAGAAAGAAAAAATTCAACTTCATGCAATAAGGACTGAAAGAGAGAAATTACTACAGATCCAATGGAAATTTAAGAGATCATGAACACCGACTTTGAAAATCTTTACTTATATATGGTGGAAAACACAGAGGAAATGGACAGATTTCCAGAAATGCATGAATTACCAAAGTTGACTCACGAAGATGTAACAATTTTGAATATTCCAGTATCAGCTACTGAAATTAAAAATGTGATTAAAAACTTACCAAAAAAGAAAGTCTAAGGTCCTGATGGACTGACATCTAAATTCTACAAGAAACTTAGAGAAGATTTAACAGCAATACTCCTCAAACTCTTCAGTGAAATGGAAAGGATAGGAATCCTCCCTCACTTATTCCCAGAGGCAAGTATTACTCTGATACCAAAACCAGAGAAAGACCCAACCAGAAAGAACTAGAGGCAAATGTTACTAGTGAACATTGATGCAAAGATTCTCAATAAAATACTCAAAAATAGAATCCAGAAAATCATCAAGAAGATTATACATCATGACCAAGTGGAATTTATTCCAGGAATGCAGGGATGGTTTAACCTACACAAATCAATAAATGTAATACACCACATCAACAGAGCCAAAGACAACAATGTCATGATCATCTCAATAGACACAGAAATTTTTTTTGACAAAGTCCAACATTTGTTCATGATAAAAAAAAACCCTTACAGAAACTCAGAGTAGATGTTATCTACCCCAATCTGATAAAGGCCATCTATGGCAAACCAACAGCCAACATTCGACTAAATGGACAAAAGCATAAAGCTTTCACTCTAAAATCAGGAAGAAGACAAGCATGTTCATTATTGCCACTCCCACTCAGTATAGTTCTGGAAGCATTAACCACAGCAATCAGAAAAGAGAGAGAGAGAAATAAGAGGAATAAGGATATGAAAGGAAGAAGTTAAATTATCACTGTTTGCATATGACATGATATTCTACAGAGAAGACCCTAAAAATTCAATCAAAGACAACTAGAGTTAATAAACAGACTCAGCAGTGTAGCTGGATACAAAGTCAATGCTCAAAAATCAATAGCATTCCTATACACAAACAAAAAACTGACTGAGAGAGAAATTATGGAAATAGCACCTTGCAAAATTGCATACAAAAAATGATATACTTAGGAATTAACCTAACAAAGAATGTGAAATACCTATGTGCTAAAAATTATATTACTGTAAAAAAGGATATTTAAGAGGATATTAGAAAATGGAAAGATATCCCTTACTCTTGGGAAGGAAGGTTAGGAAGGTTAGGAAGGTTAGGAAGAACCAATGTTGTGAAAATAGCAATGTTTCCAAAACTATTATACAGATTTAATGCAATCCCAATCAAAATACCATTAACATACCTCTCAGATCTAGAGAAAACACTCCTAAAATTCATTTGGAACTAGAAGAAACCTAGAATATCAAAGGCAATTCTGGGCAATAAAAGCAAGGTAGGAGGCATCTCAATCCCTGACTTGAAATTATATTACAAAACTACAGTAATAAAATCAGCATGGTACTGGCAAAGAAATAGACCCAAAGATCAATGGAACAGATTAGAACACATTCACTTGAAGACACACAGCCTTTTTAATAAGTGGTGCTGGAAACATTGGCTTTCCACATGCCAAAGACTAAAACTAGAACCAGGTCAATCACCATGCAGTAAACTAAAGTCAAATGGATCAAAGATCTAAATATTAAAACAGAAAGACCAAATCTTCTCAAAGCAAAGTAGGTAGAAAATCTTGAAGACATAGAGATTGACAAAGACTTCATGAAAAAAAACCCACAAATCTCAGGGCAATATTAGAAAATAAAAGATATTCTTCACTCTTGATTAGGAAGAACCAATATTGGGAAGTACTACAGAGAATCAACAACTGTGATCTCATCTTATTAAAAAGTTTTTACACTTCAAAAGAAATCACCAGCAAATTGAAAAGGAAACCCACAGAATGGGAAAGAATTTTATCCAGCTGTCCATCAGACAAAAGACTTATAACCAGAATATTAAATTTAACTAAAAAACATCAAGTGTGTCAAATTCAAAGACTCTTTCCAAAAATGGGCATCTGAGATGAATACACATTTCTCAGATGAAGATATACAAATGGCAAGTAAATACATAAAGAAATGTTCACCATTACTGGTCATTCAAGAAATGCAAATTAAAACAGCACTGAGATTCCATCTCACTCCAGAAAGAATGGCTGCCATGAAGAAATAAACTGATAACAAATAGTGGGGCTTTGGGAAAAAGGAACACTGCTTCACTGTTGGTGGGAGTGTAGACTGGTGTGGCCACTATGGAAATCAGTATGGAGATTTATCAAAAAAACTAGGATTGGAAGTCCAATTTAATCTAGCTATTCCACTCCAGGGTATTTTCCCAGAAAAATTGAAAATGTTATGTCACAGCAGTATATGTGCACCCATGTTTATAGCAGCATGATTTATAATAGCTAAAACTTTAACAACCAAAATTCCCGTCAACCTCACAATGGATGAAAAATACGTGGTATTTTTATACAATGGAATGTTACTCAGTATTATGGATTAAAAACTGATGGTCAGCTCAACACCTGCTGAATTAAATCAGCATGGTGTTAAACATAGATGGCCTACCTGAGGAAAGTTGCCAGCTTCAATAGAGACATGGAGAAGATGAGTGAGGTGTTGCAGGTTTCTCTAAGTGTTGCTGTTTGAGCTACTGGTTCTCCTGGAGTAGCCTGTCATGACTAGCTTGAGTTAGTTCAACCACTGTTATCAGAGGAGCTCGGGATCTTATTGGTGAGAGTGGCTGTGGTTCACTTTGAGGGAGATCTTTAATAAGTCAATAAATTAATGTAATATATAATAATCATGCTACTTTGTATCCTAATCACATACTCTCAAAAGAGTGATATTAACCCTCAGGAGTAAAAATTGTTTCTAGGAAAAGGAGAAATAATGGTAATTTTATGTTTACTTGGATAGGCTATGATGACCAGTTGTTTGATCAAACACTATTTTCAACTTTATAAATGTAATTAGCATTCATAGTCTGTAAAATTAAGTAATACTAATTACCCTTCATAATGTGTATGATTCTAGTTCAATCAATTGAAGGTCTTAAGAACAAACATTAAGGTCCTCAGAAGAAAGGATTGTGCCTCAGGACTATGATATAGAAATACTGCCTGAGTTTCCAGCTTGCCCATTTGTTTCTGTTTCTGACTCTCTTTCTGTTTCTGTCTCTGTCCCTATCCCTATCCCAATCTCTCTGTCTCTGTTCTGTCTCTTTGTCTCTTATATAAAGTGACAAATTTTTTTTTGGAAAAAGATAGATACATGGAACTCCAGCCAGTGGTGTGCACGGGGCCTGGGCTAGACTCCGGCCACTCCTGTGACCTCCACCATCCCAGGAGACCACTTCGCAGAACCTGGGAACTCCAGCCAGTGGCACACAAAGGGCCGGGCTACATGCAGGCCCCTACTGTCACCACCACTGTCTATTTTGTTTTGTTGTATGAATTCATTGTGTATGAAGATATGGACAACTATTTGGAAGAAAACAAAAGACATTATGGTAGCGATGGTAGATATCCTATTATCTGGCTTTGACATCTGTGTCACTTACATTGTTTTCTTCTGATCTGCCTTGTTCTATTTTGTTATGTTTAGTTTTACCCTCTATAAAATAAAATAAAATAAAGTAATAAAACTAAAACAAAAGCTGCCTATACCTTCACACATAATAAAATCAAACAAAACAAAACAGAATAAAACCAATCAAAACAAAAGAATGAATGCTTCATAGGACTTCAAAAAAAGATAACAACAAATCAAAATATTGTTACCATAATACATCCCATTATCTTCAAAATAACTGCTCAAACTCCAGCCAATCCCCTACACAGGGCCGAGCTAGACACGGGCCCCTCCCACCGCCCCCACCATCCTGGCAGACAACCTAGACAACTTTGCGGGATCAGGGAACTCCAGCCAGTGGTGTGCATGGGGCCAAGCTAGACCCAGGCCCCTCCTGTGACGCCAACCTTCACAGTAGATGACCTCGCAGGCCCTGGCAACTCCAGCGAGAGGCTCACACAGGGCAAGAACCAGGCCCCTCCTGAGACTCCTGCCATCTCAGCAGACGATCCTGCCAGACCTGAAAACTCCAGCCAGCAGTGCACCCTGGGCGAGGCTAGACCTGGGCCCCTCTGACAACTCCCACCATCCCAGCAGTGAAACTCACAGGATCCTGGAACTCCTGCCAGTGGCATGGGTGGGCTGGGCCAGAACTGGGCCCCAACAGTGTCCCTGCAGTCCTGCCCCCCTACCTCAGGACCTAGGAATTCAAGCCTACAACATGTCCTCTGCAGGCCCACCACTGTCATCGAAGAATCCCCCATATCCTGGACCTAGTATTGCTGTTCTTCGGCTCCCACACCTCTGCCTAGAACATTGAATTGCAGTGGATGGTGCTAAACATGTTCACTGGAAGAAAGATAGCCTCTTTAATAAATGGTGTTGAAAAAATTGGCTCTTCACATGCCGAATGCTGAAACTAGATCCATGCCTATCGCCATGTGCAAACCTAAAATCTAAATGGATCAAAGATTTAAATATTAAAACAGAAACACTAAATCTACTGGAAGATATGGTAGGTAGAAATCTTGGAGACATAAGGGTAGGAGAGAATTCATGAACAAAATGCAAACCGCACAGGAAACACGTTAAAAAATTGACAACTGGGATCTCATACTGTTGTAAAGTTTCTGTGCTTCAAAAGAAATCACCAACCGAGTGTAAAGAAAACCCACAGATTGGGAAAGAATTTTAGCCAGCAACCCCTCAGACAAAGGACTTATATCAAGAACATATAAAGAACTGAAATACATCAAGCCCCCCAAATTCAAAGACTATCTCCAAAAATGGGAATCTGAGATGAACACACAGTTCTCATATGAAGATATACAAATGCCAAATAAATACATGAAGAAGTATTCACCATCACTGGTCATCCCGGAAATGTAAATTAAAACAGCATTAAGATTTCATCTCACTTTGGAAAGTATAGCTACCATCAAGAAATCAACTGATAACAAATGTTGGGGAGGCTGCGGGGGAAAATGTAACACTGCTCTATTGTTGGTGGGAGTGTAGACTGGTGCAGCCACTATGAAATCACTATGGAGATTATCCAGAAGATTAAGACTGTAAATTCCATTAAATCCAGCTCCCGGGTATTCCCCTCCTGGGTATTTTCTCAGAAAAACTGAAAAGGTCATGTCACAGTGATATATGTGCACCCATGTTCATAGCAGCACAATTTGTAATAGCCAGACCTTGGAAACAACCTTAGTTGATGAACTGAGGAGTGGATTAAAAAGTTGTGGTATTTTTATACAACAGAGTACTACTCAGCTATAAAGAATGATCACATTGGGATAATTATAAATAAATGGATGCAACTTGAGACCATAGTCATAAGTGAAATAAAGAAGAATCATATTTATAGATATCACATTGTGTCTTTAGTATAAAAAGTAATAAGAACTGTAGGAGTAATAAAACCCCAAAATCTGTAATTGCTGTTTTAAAAAAGAGAGGAAAAGAAAGTGTTCCACAGGATATAACTGTCCGTATGTTTAAGTGTGTAAGATGCATAGCCATATTACTAAATTTTTGAGGGGTCATTGAACAGAACTCTTTGCAGTCTCTCACTGTTTGAATGTCCACTTTGTATGCTTTAATTTTGTAACTTCAACAACTATTTCTAAGATGACAGTATGTAATTTATTAACTAGTGATTTCTTACTTTTTAAAAAAAATTCTGTATTATTTCTACCCTTTTTTCTGTTTTGCTTTTTTTCTCTTTAAATAATAACTTTTTAAAAAGCTAGATACATGTACTATACTTACACAGATATTTGTGGAGGCAGACAGTATATTAGGACAAAAGTTTCTAAAATTCTCCCGTTCTCCTATATTAGTGAAAAAATGGTGAAGAAATACTGCACCAATTTTTGTGTGTGCGTTGTACTGGGTATGGGGCCCAAGGGCACTTTATTACTGAGAATCCCCAAATTTACTTTAGGTGTTCAATACATATTTGTCAAATGAATATATCTATAAATTAAGGTAATAACATCTGCATTGAAATCAAAATGAAGACACGATCATATGCCGTATAACTGCCAAGAATTACAGTATATTAATTTTTATTGTTTCTCAGATTCTTCATGATTATGGAATACTCCTAGTAATTCTTATAGACAACACAAATTTGCTTTGTGGAAATCAGAGATGATGCTTCAGTCATATGAAATGAAAACTGTACCTTTAAATAGAAGTCGAGGTTGCAAGCCAAAACTAGTCTACATATCTAAGGCGGGAAAAAAAACTCTCATATTCTCAATTTTCACTTTTTAAAACATATTTCCCATACTTATGCAAGTGTAAGCTTTAAACTTGAAGAATGACATTATATATGCAATAATACATTTTAAATCTTTCTGTATAAATTTTAACAATTATGATACTAAATGTATTTAAACCTACAGATTTGTATTAATATTGAGTGAAGTTTAAACTTCTCATTCAGTGACATTTAAATTTTTTATTTTTAACTTTGCATTTAATTTCATTTAAATTCTATCAAAGAAGCTAGAGTAGAAAGAAAATAAAAGATTTAAGAAGGGAGAATTTAGAAATTGTATTTCCAAATGACAATAGTGGCACAGAATTTTTAAAGCATTGCTCTAAATTTCTGCCAATCACTCCTTATAGTTTATATGTGAGTCTTCTAATAAGAAATCATGTTCCAGATGAAACATTGCTTTTCTATAGTTTTCCTTTCTAATCCTACTTAAGGTTCAAACCCTAATTTCTAAATCATGAATCATTTTCTCTTTTTCCTAAACCATCTAGATCTCAGTGATTTTCTTACATGTCATATTTATAGTGGTCAGTATGATTATATTTTTGTAAAGACACAGTTTCTCATTTATTGATTTATTTATATAGTCAATAAAATATAAATTGTTGAATCTGTACCCAGCATAATCCTGGGTCTCTGGTTCCATAGGTATGTGAGGCATGCCCTAGTTTAGTAACTGAGGCTCTTATCATTCTATGCTTGGCAACTGGCAGATCACTAAATAAATACATGTAGAATGTATGAATGTATGTCTTTATTGCAGCAAAGATTCCTGAGCACTGGGCCATCTGGGTGTCTCCAGTGCTTAATTCAATACCTGACACATAATGAAAGCTTGAGAGATATTAAATGAAAGATAAATTATGGTGAACAAAAGGATATTTTTCACCATGTTTTCTGGGGACAAGCCAACATTAAAGTACCTGAGAAGAGAATCTGTGAACCCTAGTGGTTTAAACCAGACTTTTGATCAGTGCTTCTATTATATAGTACACATATCTTGTAGTGAACTATATAGCCAAGGAACACTATGGCTGGAACAGCAGAGTGTGCAATGATTATGTCTAGTCACCCAAAAGGTGATAAACTTCACTGAGGAAGACCGTACTTTATTTGGGGACTAACATTTAAAGGAAGTTCCCTGGCAGATTTTGATTACATGTCTGTGACACATGGAATCACTCTTGAAATTTGGGACAGTTGTGATGCCTGCAGGAATTGTCAAAACATTTCAGAATTGTCACCTCCTGGTGGATAAAGAAAGTCTGAAAAGTTAATTGCTATTTCCTGACTGAACCCTGAAAATTGAAGGAAGTACTTCTCAGTGTCCATTTTTCAAGTATCTGTATTTCTTGATTAAAATGGTTTTAATTTTGTCATATTTAATCAACAGTTTCCAAACTCATGTTACCTCTCTTAGCAGAGTGAGGAAAAAATGTGATTCTTTCATTTCCTGAACATTTGTATATTTGATAGGATTAGTGAGATACAGGGCTCACTTTCTTCAACTGTGTACCTTTAGCTGTAATACACTTTTTGACATGTGGGAAATAGCCTTTACTACTTTGATGAAAGCGACCAAATGTGCAAGTAAAAAAATTAATGTACCTATGACTGAGACTATAAGAGGACAGGTGCTCTAAATAGAATCACTGACATAAATAACAAAGGGTGCTTGCGGTTTTGTATTCTTTGTAACAAATAAATAAATCCTCTTTATAATAATGAATGTATTTCAGGCAAGACCCCTTGGTTAGAAGACATCGTTAGCTTGATTCTCAGAGATTACCACTAATATTTTATAAAGTATATAGCATATGAATATATGCAATATATATTTATTTATAAGAAAGAGATATATAGATGGAGAGTTTAATTCATTTATGTAGTGATGCACACTCTAGTTATTTTAAATGTTCATGTTTCACTCAGTAATATATTTTAAAGATCTTTCTATGTAGGAGTATTTGGATATGCTACATATATACTATACTAAGTGGCACAGTTATATTATACATTATTTATTTTCTAAAGATTTAGATTGTCCCTGAGCTTTCACATATGTAAGGATTATTGTAGTGAACATCCCCAGGCATCCTAGTATTTGTAGATGAATCTTGGTATTCCTAGATTTAGCATTCTTATGTCATCGAGTGTGAATATTTAAAATGTTAAGACCTATTTACCAAACTTACCGTCCAAACTGGCTCTATAAATTTTCATTTTTACTAACAATGTGAAATCATGTTCTCACACTTTTGCCACTATTTCAAAAATGGCTTTAATTTTTGTCAATGTCATTAGCTTTTTAGCTTTATTTTTAATATTTTGGACCATTCCCATGTGTAAAGTTGAATATCTTTGTATGTTTTGTTGCTCAGATCTGTATCTTTTCCTTATGTTGACTGCCTCCTCTTCTAGTTCTAATATGATAAACTATGGAAATATGGCAATGATAATCCCAGTTAGCTTCAGTTAGTTTCACTGTAACTACAATTAAGGTCTATTTCTATAAAATAATTCTCTATAGCTTTATTTGTTTCTTCCTTTACTAATCAATTCCAACTGAGCACATACTATATCTAAAGTATATATCAAGACTGACCAATATTATTAGTTAATTTGTAGATAATATTTATAGATGTGTTGCTAAGGAAAACTACTGGCAGCACACAGCTTTTCCTTTTGCAATAGTTTATCTTTAATAATGGAGTTTAAAATCACAGAGCTGTGTTTATATTCTTTCTCTTCCATGAATCTTATGATCTAACACAAATTAGTTAACCTACCCAACTCCTAATTTTCTCATTACAAAATATGATGACACTATAGTCTATTTCATAGGTTTCCTTGAGAATTAAGTGAGAAAATTCATGTGGAGTCCTTGGCAAGAAGGGTGTCTTAATATGTTAGCCATTATTATCCTTACCAAAAAAATTAAAAGTTTATCTTTCTCAAAATACAATTGTTAAACTCTTACATTGGGATCATTTAGAATCTTTGTTTAAAGATTAACTTCATGTATCCTTGTCTAGACTTCTTAAGAATTTCATGAATGTGGGGCATTTGATAAATTTTTACAGTAACCTTCACCTACTCTGAAGTTTGAAAACCATGGCCACAGAAAGATTTGGAGTGATGATGATTCTTTATGCTCTGATTCAGCTATGTTTATGAATGACAACTATATGCCAAGATCTGCCTTAGGCACTCAGGAAGTGAAAAAGATGGCCTATTTTTTTTTAAAATCAGTGAAGAAACAACAGCTCCCATTTCTACAGCAGATACAATTATCACACTTAGGACAATAAACTAAAGAAAAGATATAGATAATTCCAACTTATTGAGAATCTACAAATGATTACATAACCATCTTTAAATGCTATAGAGATGCTGAAGTTAAATCTTTTCCTTTTCTATTTGTGTTCTGGCATGGTCTGAACTATGTGAATAAGTAATTTTCATCTGCTTGGTGGGTTGCATAAAAGTGTAGAATGACTTGTGCTTCATTTCAGAAAAGCATTTTTAAAGGAATATTTTCAATTTTTGTGTAAAAAAAGATATGTGAAGATAGTTAAATATCTCTTTGGCTTCAAGACATAGTCTAGTCTAGTCTGATCATGGAATCTCTACAATTTAAATTGCTCTTGAAATTGAACTTTAAGGCATCCTTCTTCCCTCAAGCGCCTGATAGTTCAAGTTAAAAAGATCATTTTATGTTCCCCTTATTTGGGACACATAAATTCTTTAGGAGTTATTTCCATATGATTTATATTGTTGCTTAGCATAATCACAGATGTCATCAGGAATCATTTGCACATTTCCAGAGAAATTAAAGTTCAGATTCTATATGAACAAGATGCATCATATTATTGGGAAGCCTATCATTTTGTTACTTTCAAATAAAAATGAATAGCCATTCCCCATGTTGCTGTCCAAAAAGTGGTTTACTTTCCAAACCCAGAAGCATAGCTATTAGAAGAAAGGAAAATATGAATAGCAGACTTCTAATAGTTAAATGACTAAAGTTATGGATAGTTCTGAGAACTTAGATAAACTCCTTTAATCACCCACAGTAACTCTATGCCTTAGACATCACTGTCCATTGTACAAATGAGGAAACAGCAACGGGGATCACGCATCTTTTCCCAAAGTTACCCATCTTAAAATTGGTAGTGCTAGGATTTGATCTCAAGTAGACAGGGCATATGCTCTTAACTGTTATTCTGTACATCTCTCCAACCTGATCTTGACTAGGAAGACAACTTTACAGGAACCTAAATAGCAACATGAAAGTAAGAAATAGTAATACGATTAAAAATATCACAGAGGAAATTCTCTAAGTACTTTAAAACTTCTGAGCAAGGAAATCAGTGTACACCACAAAAATCTGAGTAGCTTATTAGAATAGTTTTCATTAAAAGAAGGGAAAGATTTATCCCCTGGGGGTTAATAATAAGTGAAATATATATGCATATATCTATTTATCTATGATGGGGAATATATACATTCATGATGGAGAATATATATATGCATATATTCATAATGGAGTATAACAAGGATATATCATAGTAGAATATAGCAATGGAGCTCAGCCTTTATAGTAAAACAGACCTGGATTTGATGTCTAGTCCCTATTCACAGGTATGGAACATTTAGCAAGTAAACTGTTTTCTCATCCACAAAAATAGTAAAAATAGTACCTACTCCACGGGTTTAATTTTTAGATGAAAAGATGAAGGATGAAATGGGAAGATGGAGAATAGCCAGCACAAAAACTGAGGAAACAGAATTGTTTAAGGAATATCATAAATGAGAAAGAGCAAATTATCTAATAGAAGAGAAAGGACCTACATAGGGATAATGAAAAAGATATTCTAAAATGTGATTTGGAATCAGACTGTAGAAGATTCTTAATGACTGTCCTGTGTAAATGTTTGGGACTTGTCAGACATCCTTGGGCCAAATTCTTGCTACCTGGAAAACCTATGCACATTAGTTAAACTCTCTCTGCTTCAACATTCTCATCTATGAAATGAGAATTAAGGTAGAATATGTAAAAAAATTGAGTCCAGTGTGTAATCCATACTAAATGTTCATATAACTAATATAACTAAATATTACATATTACTATTATTATTGATAGTAGCACTATTCAGGAAGAAAATATTTACTTGTCCAAGGGATTAAATAGTAAAAATGATGTGTTTGAATAAATTGGTAGCAGTGCACAAAATAAATTGGAAACCAGTCTCAGGCAGTGAAATCAAGATAAGACTGAGGTCAACGTTATCTTAGGACATGTACAAGAAGATGAACACTGTTGGAAATAAATCCAGGGAGGTGCCTTCAGAATCCTGGCAGCTCAACTGCATGTAAGTTTGACTCAATGAGATGAATTCAGTGAAAATAAATGAAATAAATTATGATAAGTGTGACTCTGAAGGAGAACTTCCCAGTCTTGGAGAGAATAATTTTTTAAAAGTTTTTGAGTCAACAGAAAAATAAACCTTATAAAAATATTGAGTAGGAGGTTTACAGTAGGTGATTAGAGTCCCAGGGAGAAGACATGGCTGAAAATAGAAATTTAAATGCAGACATTAAAAGTTACAAATGATGTTATAATTATGAATTTATTCTAATTAATGAAAATATTTTCCTAGCTTATTAATAGTGTTTAAACAAAATGGAAGTTATATTTTGTAAAGGTCTATGATACCAGTGTGTTTTACAGATACCTTTTTTTAAATGCATGACAAATGACAAACTATGATATAAGCTGGAGACATACAAACTGTCTCCAGGGGCTGGGGATTTAGCTCAGCAGCATAAGCGCCTGCCTTGCAAGCAGGCAGTCGTGAGTTCGATCCCTGGTACCGATAAAAAAACAAAAACAAACAAAAAGATAAAAATTACAAACTGTCTCCAGTGAATAGGAACAAGGTTTCATGAAGAAAAAAAAATCATGGAATGGATGCCTCAGGGAAGTTTGATTTATTCTGGAAATGGAATGTGGAAGAGGGTATAGAGTGATTCCGTGTGTTTCAAAAACAACAACAACAACAAAAAGAAATGTTTTTTTTTTCTGAGTAATAACTAGTGTCCATTTAACTGGTCTCATTCTAGGAGGGTTGGGCTGAATACTTCCTACAGACTCGAGAGGAGATGTACCTTGTGGATAGAATAATTGAGTGGTTTGCAACAAATTACAATTTTATGATTAGGCTGTCTTTTAAACTTACCACATGGAATGAAGTGAAGGATAGCATGTTCCTATGGCAACTAAACAAGTTTTTGAAAAAGATAGGAGGAAGTGGAAAAATTCATTTTCAGCTTAAAATCAGTGACTAGAATGGTTTCATGTATCTAATAGTCTGAAAAGGAAGGGAGAGGATCTTAGCTGTTCCTGGATACTCTTAGACAGAAAGGTTGGAGGCTCTTGGGAACAGATATTCCCCATGAACATATCTGTTGGGAAATTTGGCCTAGATTGGTGGCTATCAAAAGAAAGTATAATCATAGGCTAGGGAAAGGGCATTTTGCCATGAAACTAGGAGAAGCAAAATAAATTTTGTCAAGTTTTAGGATAGATTACCAAACTATTATTAACTAGGATAGCACCCAAGGTAGAAGTAGCATAGGGTAACAATACCCACCCTAGTGAACCATTTGCTCAATATCTACCAAGGTACCAAATATTACTGTAGTGGATTAACTAATGATCAACTTGGAACAGACAGATGAACTGAAAAAGCATAGTTTTGGCTGTGGAACACCCACCTGAGGATTGTTGCCAACAGCATAAAAGCAGAACTGAATGGGAAGACAGCATGCTGTTGATTCCCCTGGAGAAGCTTGCCATGTTGGTTTTCCTGATATGAACTCAGCTGTTCTCACTGTCAGAGGAGATAAGGTCCTCACTATCACTGAGAATGGCTACAGTTCTCTTAAGGGGAACTGTGCTCCTTACTTTGAGTGTTGCTTCCAGGCTCCAGTGCAGATCCCTCAGCCTGATGACACAGATTCTTCACCCTGCTAGCACAGACTTTCTACCTTCCACCACTGACCTTTGTCCCTTCCCAGTGCAGATCTTTGATACAGACTTGCATGAGACATTGTTTTGTGCTCTAGGCATCCACCTGGATTCATGGAGGATATTGCCATGGGATTCAGGCCCTCAGCTGGATTCTTTAGGTCTCTAATGTGTGAACAAATCACCCACAGTCTTTTGCATTTGACTTTTTGGGTGAATATTATAAAATAATTTAATAAATTATGTATCTTAATATTAGATGTATTTCCTTGCAAACCCTGACTTACAACAAAATTCGTACCAGAAGTGGGGTCATCATCATGACTATACCTTGCCATGTGGTTCAGGTACTTTTGGGGAATGACTTGTAAGATTTTGGAAAGGTTCAGAGGTACTGCCTGAAAAAAGTAGAACTGGAACACCTTATGGTCTATTGTTCGAGAGATTATGATTGTAAAGTAAGTAAAGACCAGGTTAAGGAGGTTTCTTCTGGAAAGAAAGACTTCACTGGCTGCTGGACTCCAGAGGATGTGTGTTAAGGCTAGACAGAAGCCTTTTCTCATGCATTTTTCTCATGTCTGGAGACTTTGCCTGGGACTAAGATTAAGGGTAGCAAACTAAATAATCTGGCAGAAGAAATGTCAAGGCAGTCAAATGTTGAAGCAGTGGCATGGCTACTGTTGGGGGCTTTTAGTCAGATTTATGTTGAGAATGAAGAGAAAAGAGCCCAGAAGAATGATTTAAAACATTGTGAGTGTAGCCAGAAAGGAAGCTCTAATAAAGTTGTGGACTGCAAAGACAGAGTAGAGAAGACCTTGATTGAAGGAACAGTAAAATAGCAAAAATTGACCTGAGGGCATCATGAGAAGCAGCAGGACTCCACCCTTTTCAGCCTCAAAATTGTAAAAGTGAAAGACTTCACTTTGTGAAGAAAGCCCCAGAGCACTAGGTTCCAAAATTTGTTCCTTGAAATTGAATTCAGAATGCTCAGTGATTCAGGCACTCAACCTCTAGCCAAGAAAAAAGAAAGCCTGGCTACTGCCTTGCTGGTAACAGACATTACATCATCCACACGGTGCTGGTTTTAGACACATGCAGAATACAAGAGTTGTGGGGTCAGGAAGGCTCCTACTAAGATTTCAGAAGAAGGCCTGGGGGGCCAGGCAGTGTCTCCTGAGGGGGCAGTGTATAAATCTGTGAGTGTGAAGCCAAATATTCGGTAGAGACTCCAGTAATTTGGAAAAGCCTAGAACATGGATTGTGTGAGGAAAACTGCAAAGAGGAAGCAGAGCAGGCCCAAAATGGAAGCCAGGAAAGTCACAGCCACTAGAGGTGCCATTGAGAAAAGGCAGCCTGTCCTTTGGAGTTCATATCTTGCCACAGATTGCCTCAGATGCCACACATTGAACTACAGGAGTTAATGTTTACTCTGCTGGATTTTTGACTTGTTTTGATCCCATTTATTTGTATCTCCATTTGTAACTTTTGGAATAGAAATATTTGTTTTGTGTCATTGAATGTTGAAAGTGTTTAACTTTATTTTCATTTGTACAGGGGTTCACAGCTAAGAATTTACCTTAAGTGTCAGACTTTTGAGTTGCACTTTTCAGTAATGCTGAAAATGTTAGAACTTTGGAAACTCTTGGAGATGGGCTAACTTCCTTTTGCATAAATGGATATACATGATTATTTGGGAGGCCAGGGATGGAATGTTATGGCTTCTGTCTAGATGCCACCCCAAAGGCTCATATGGGGCCTAAGGGTTTTTTGGAGGTGGCTGAATTGAGAGTGCAATGCTGGGGTTAAGTTGGGTGATTTCTGGATTAGTCCACTGATTGAATTGGCACCACCCCAACCCCAGTAGATTTAATAATTTAAGGGACTGAAAGAGGCTTGTCTCATTTTCTTTTGTTGCTTTTGCAGTCTTTTGCCACCATGAACTGTTGCCCCTATACTGTGTGACACCCTGCCTTGGAGCCAGCATATTGTGAACTGAAACTTCTATAAAATGTTAGCTAAATAAACCTTTCTTCCTCTAACTTTGAGTCTTGGGTATTTTATCTCAGCAACAAGAAAAGGAATTAAGACTATTATGCACTAAATGCCTTCTGAGTGCACATAAATGTATATACACATAAACATATACATACAGGTATAATCATGTGTACATACATATAAGTGAGCAAATCAGTTAATTTAACCCTCATATCAATTTTTAGAGAATATATTGCCTCCATTTGACTGACTAGAAAATGAAAGCTTTGTAGTCATTTGCTCAGGTTTTTATAACTTAATAAATCAGTATTATCAGTAAGTATTTTATAACTTAATAAATCAGATATACTAGCCAACTAATGCTAAAAAAGCATGTTCTTCTAAGCAAATTGGGTATCCAGATTGTGAAACATGGTTTAAAATCCTGAATTTGACACTACCTAATTATGAAATTTTGGGCAATTCATTCAATTTAACTGGATTTCAATATCCTCTGTGTGAAAAAAAAGCTCAGACTGTAAATTCTAAATGGGTAGAGATGAGGTAGCCCAAACCTAGAACTATGAAGGGATTTTTTAAAAAGGGAAGAATATGGTAAATTTTTCATTTTGATAGGTTAGATAGTGTAGAAGATGCATTTGGAAAAAACAATTAAAGAGTGACCATTAGTTGCAATGTTCCTAATAATGAATTTTAAATTATTCTAGGAGAGTGGTATAAGATACATAGTAAAGGACACACTAAAAAAATATTTGAAGCTGGGCATGGTGGAACATGTTTGTAATTCTATCATTCTGGGAAGCTGATACAGCAGATTACAAGTTTGAATGCAGCCTAGACAACTGACTAGACTTTGTCTCAAAAAAAATTAAAAAATAAAATAATTTTAAAGAAGTTGAAGATATAGCTAGGTTTATTTGCCTATAGTCTAAAATTGCAAAATGGTAAATCAAATCCCAACCTCATAGAGCCTACACCACTGTGGGAAATAATTAAAGAAATACACAAGTTAATAACTCATATGTCAACATCTATGGAGAAAAATAAAACAAGGTAAAAATGATAAGCAGGACATGGAAGAACATAACATATAAGATCATTAAGAAAGTGCCCGCCAATAAAGTGACCATCATGATGCACATAGCTGCACACAATATTATCTTGAACTGAGTGGAAGACATTTTAATCAGAAAGACACGAGCTTCTCAAAATGGTATTATTTCAGATTTCCAAGGTACACTGTCAAAGCTCTGAAAATATTCTCAGTAGCTGAAATTATGCATTCTCTGCAAATGACTAGTTTGTATCTGTCTCTCAAGGAACCATTGACTCTGATTCTGTTGGTTACTTTTATTTTATTTTTTTACAGTTTTACTCATAGACATTTTTTAAGAGACTGCCATGGAAAGAAAGTAAGATGATAATTTTGTCTGCTATAATGCTGAGAAATATATGGTGGTATTTGCAGCCTTCTCTTGTGCTATAATGCACCTTACTCAGACTTCCATCACTCCGTAGTGCCATCATAACTCAACAAAACAGTCCATCATCTTATTCAACTCTTTTTAGTTATAGGCTTCTAAAATTAGTCTTAGGAGTAGAAATTCCAAGATATTATCTCAAGGGCATTTGAAAATACTAGAAAATTCTGTGCTCATCTATGCTAAAAATGTCTGCTCAATAACTTCTATTTGTAACTTAATATTTTTTCCCATTATATTAACTGTATGTCAACATTTCTTGAACCTTAAAATTGATCACTATATTTTTGTGTGTTTCCATTTTTCCTTCCAAACTTGATCATTAATTTATTTGTACTACAGTGGATATCCTGTGGAATACATAGGCACAGTGGCTTAATAATTTTTTATTAAGAAAATAAAGAACACCATAACTATCTTATCAACCAAAAAAGAAAAAAAGGCATGCTATCAGTGTATTTGAACACATTACATGTTAAAATTTCTTGGGTAGAAATACATGCTTTATACACACAAGTGTTTTAATATAAGTTAAGTGATAAATCTGAATGAAAGGCATGGCAGAATTGACTGAACTTACTTTGTATCTGCAATAGTGAAAATATCACAGTGCTTAACTCTAGGCAGTGACTCTAAGACCACTCAACAAAAGATGTCATATTATCACATAAGCTGCCTATGTCAGCTTAATGGATTTTCTTTTCATGTAAATTATGCCATTTTTAGTAGAAACAGCTTGGTGTTACACAGTTGCTCATAATCTGACTCTTAACTGTCCTCTCCCTTACTTTTGAGACAGTTTTTCACTACGCAGGTCAGGCTGGCCTTGACCTCAATTTGTATTCTACATTGGCCTTGAAGTCACAGTGATCCTCCTGCCTCAGCCTTCCAGGTGGTGGAATTATAGGTGTAAGACACTATACTTGCATTTGCTATGGCTATTACACAATGCAGTTCTATAATCATGCACTACAACTTCAGGTCATTATGGACTAGGACAAAATGGACTATGTTTAGATTTAAAGCAAAATTACAAATGCATGCAAATTACAGGGTGGCAAGTTTAAGTTTAATAAAATATCCAAAAACAAAATGAATTTTTTTTACTGTATTAAGTGGTAGTACAGTGATAAAGTGAATACTATAAAGTTTTGTGTTGGGTATCTTCTCAAGATGTTTTTAATTATTAATTTATATTTTACAAATATTTTATTATATACTATACCATTTATTAAAGTAATCTTGTTTTTAAAATGAAAATGAGAAAATTATTCACCTATCAAGTACACATTTTGTGCCAAGGCCTATAATCAGTGTTTTATGAAATTTAAATCTATCAATATGAAGAGAGAATTTTCCATCTTAACTCTTGCATAAAGTTATACAGTAAGCACAAATTTGAGCAAACAAAGTTTAAAGATTAAGCAACTTTCTGTAGGTTAGTTAATAGATCTTTGAACCATAACTAAAAAGTCAGGTATTTCAACACTTACCTACAATTCTTTCCTAGAAAATGTTCTCTATATAATAGAATATATATAATATATGTTGGATCCATAAATAATCTCAGCAGTATTGTTACCAGTTGTGTGTGGTTGGATTACAATGAGAAAAGTTGCAACTACATAATTCTGAATATTATGCAGTTTATTATGGCAGTTAATCTTGATATGTTGACTTCATTGGATTAGGAAATGCCTAATAGAATGGAGAGCATGCTCCTAGAATGCCTGAATGAATCATGGAGTGTAGCCTTGAGTACTACATATAGTCCCTTGTCTGTTCCTCTTTAACATTGTTTTCCTGCCTCTGTTCTGCAGTAGCCATGAAGTAGGCAGCTCTGCTCCACCACACCCTTGTATAATGTTCATACCTTGAATATAACTAACTGTGAACTTAATCCTCCCCAACCATGAGCTAAATTAAACTTTTTTCCCTTTTAAATTGCAGGTGCAAGTATTGTGCCTCAGAAACAGAAAATCTGACTAGTACAGAGAATTAACACTAGAAGTGGGGTACTTACTGTGACTGAACCTGAACATAAGGTTCACATAAGCAGCATATAGAAGCACTGGACTTCTGGAAGCACTATAGCTGATGGGTGATCCTGGTCATCTCTCAGAAGACCAGGATGCTGATAGAAATGTGGATAGTAAAGGCTAGCCTCTTCCTGTTACTACTAACAGCAGACCTTGGCAACATCCATATGATGCTGGCTTTTCAGGCACACAGAATGCAACAGTTATGGGGTCACAGAGGCTTCCAGCCAGATTTGCAAGTAAAGTGTAAGAGACCAGTAAGGGGAGGTCTTGAGAGGTAATACATGAAGCTGTAGGAATAAAGCCAAAGGTTCAGTGGAAACTCTGGAATTCATAACGCTAGAAATGTGAAAATTCAGCTAAGGCAAGCTGTAAGCCATGAGTACACCCAGCTCAAGAGAGAGGACCTGTAGGCTACAATTGGCAAGACCATAGGTATGGGACTGTCTTTGTGTATTGGAACTCACATTTCATCCCCACATGATCTGAATACTGGACATAGAACTACAAGATTTAATGTTTTTCTGCTTATTTTGGTCTTGCTTTGATCTGTTTCTTTTCTATTTTCCTACTGATCTCTTCTGGAGTGAAATGATGTGCCATTGTACTTTAGGATTATGAAAATTTTTTTTTTAAATTTTGAGCTAAGAGTTTCCCCTGAGTCTCAGAAAAGACTTAAATTTGTATATTCAAAAATCTTGGAACTGTAGAGACTTTGGGGAAGGAATTATTGAGGTTCTGGCTGTACACAGGATAGCTGTATTATATTAGGTGGAATTATGATTTTGCTATTGTGTTTATTTGAAAATTAAATATGGCTTAAAGAGATATGCTTCTATGTGAAGTTGACAAGGGGTGAATTATTATCACTAATCTTGTTATATCATATTTATTGGATTAAGAAATATCTAGCAGTTAGTAGAGCATGCTCCTGTGTGTGTCTGGGTGGTTCACTAAAGCAAGGACTTGGATACTTGGGTACTTGGTTCATCTGTTTTCTTCTCTGGCACTGTTCCTCTGCTCTGCTTTCCAGTCACAATGAACTAAGCAGTTCAGCTGTCTCCTTCTGCCATGATGTCCCTGCCTTGAAGCTAGCTAATTATGTACTGGATCCTCCCAAGTCATGAGCTAAATTAAACATTTCCTCCTTTAAGTTTTGGGTGCCAGGTATTGTCTCTCAATAATGGGAAAGCTAAATGAAACATTCATAACACTTTGTCCAAAAATATCATTTTCAGTACTTCTTATGAGCTCTAGAAAAGTATGAGATATAAATTTAATCATTTTTAAATCTGTCATAGTTCTTATTTCTAACTGCTGATATTTCTATTATCCTGAATTTTTCCATTACTGAGACTTAACTTAGACTTCAGTGTAAATTAGCAGTATCAAGAATTTGTAATACATCAATCATAATATATCTTTAGTACAACCGAGTCATACTTCTGTTTGGGTTCTCTTTTACTTCTAACATTATGCAGAAGATTTTGCTGACCAACTAATTCATTCTCAAGGACTCAGAGTATGTAGAACACAGGATGAAAAAAAAAAGAGTTACAGAAGAGTGAAAAATAACTTATCCACAGCTACTTGATATGAGCACTACTTTGCCAAGTAGTCTGTGATAGGAAGTTTGATAGTAAAAGAAAACCTAGAGAAACAAACACAAACAATTGAAAACAGTACCAAGAAAGAATGTTACTACCAAATATTGCGTGGTATAAAGATCTAGCAGCTCCCAAAACTGGAAACTCATTGTTTGAAGAGACACAACTCATCTAAGCTAGAACACCACTTCATGATCAGGAAGAAGAGGCATACAAGTTCACTATAAGCCCAGTGCTTTTCACTGGCATGCAGTACTATGTACATATACACAAATCATCCAGAGGTCATCAAACTTGACTCTTCTTTGTTGAAGTATTTTTTTTCAATTAATTAGCTATGAATATCAATAGGCTGCTTCTAAATAAGACTGTAAGTCTAAATTGCAAAATGCCCTAAATCTTTTATAACATCACTAAAGCAAACTAAATATGAAACAATGCAGGATACTGCAAGTTTTGTATAATGCTTCATTTATTTTTGCTTTTCAATTTGTTTTGTGTTTCATATGCTCTCCCCTCAATAACTCTGTGGTATTAAGTGTGCTCATTCTTCCTTCTCCATGTACTCATTTACTCATTCACTCACTCGTTTGTGTTCACTTATTGATGTACCATCATTAAAAACGTATAAAAGAAACTCCACATCTCAGGCATTATGCTAGGTATAATATAGTGAATAAAATAGAGTCTGGCCTATAGAGTTTAGGGTATACAGTAAAAAGTACCAAATAAGTATCAAATATGACTACAAATTGTGATAAGAAGTTACAAAGCATAAAAATAAGTAATTAGAAATAACAGAGAGATTTCCCCAATAGGGACCTGAGGATAGAGAAGACATATCTGAAATTGTAACGTTTAAGTTGCAACACAAAGAGAAGCCCAAAAGGAGCAAGTCCTTTAGTATGTACATGTAATAGAACGTGAAGCAATGGTGACTAAGGTCCACCCTTGGCACCTTTAAAACTCAAGTAAAACAATGTGGCTAGCGCAATAGTAAAAGAACAACTGTCATGTCCTTAACTGAAGGAGAAGGGCAAGGCTAGATCACACAGTAATGGAAGACACTAAGCTAAGGAGCTTGAACAGCATCCAGAGTGCGATAGAAAGATACTAAACTAGCTGTTTAGTAAAGGAGGAGGGTCAGATGATCACATTTATATTTTTTAAACTACTAGGGTTAATGTACTAATTTGTGAATAGGGTATTGTTGTTGGGAGAAGCACATGAAAATGAGAGGGTCTAATTAAAATGTTATACTTTATAGTCCAGATAAAAGGTGACAGTGGCTTGGATTTCAGTGTCATCAGTAAAGAAAGAGACAAATGAATTTTAGATCTGACAAGGATGATGATAGGTTACATGTGAAGGATAAGGGAAAACAAAACATTGAAGAAAACATCCAGTTTCTGGTTTGAATAACTAGGCAAATGGTGAGATAGAGAGGTGTCGAATAAACAGATATTTCAGAAAGTGAAAGTAATCAGAAAACCAACGCTGATTTATGTTAGCCTTTTCAGTTCTATGATTTGAATTTTAGAAACATGTCCTGAGCATCTTCTGTATGCTGGGCAGTCGGCTAAAATCTGAGAAATGAAAACTAGGTAAGATTTGGCTACTTTTGACAAGAACTCAGACATGGGGAAAAGAATGATATAAACATCCAAATATCCTCCTTTGTGATTCACACTGCAGTAATCTGGAAGGGCTTGGCAAGGGAAAGTCAAAAAGGCTTCAAACAGATACAGTTAGATTAAATCTTCAAAGATAAAAAGAAGTCATCCTTAATATTATAAAGTGGCCAATACTATAACTATGCTTTATTATACAAAGCCATACATAAAATGAGAATGTATTTGCCCCATGTTCCTAACATAGAATGTTTCATATTTGACACATTTAATAAATTCTTTTAAATCTGTTAAAGAAAAGTAAAAATGAAGATCTCAGTTTCAACTACCAAAGACCAAATGTACGTAACCACAAAATCAAAACAAATCATCCTGATTTCCTCTAAATGCTAACTCTAATCATAAAACATAAACATAAACTTTACATCCTGTCAGCATGATTCAGAAAAATTAAACCAATCAGCTATAGATAAACCAGCTTAAACAACTTTTAGCCTTAAAAAGAATGATGATATACATCATTCTTTGTACATACATACAACCACAATGGTTGTATGTATGTACATACATACAACCACAATGATGTCAAAATTCTTCCTCCACTATGTTCCATAAACTGGGCTACTATGAGCACATCTTACCACTTAAAAGCCCCAACTTGCAACTATGCTTTCTGTATGCATAATAAACTTCTACAGCTTCTAAATTTGACCTCATTTTATTTCTGATTAAGTTCAATAAATCCTTAGTATTTCCTCTTATAGGTACAATATTCCATTAGGTATTGCAGAGCCATGTTCTGTGTTCTTGAGTTGCTCTCTTCCATTGCTGAGATCAGACTCGGATGTATAGAAGTCAGAGGCTCATACCAGTACGAGACAAGCCAGTGGACGTGATGAGACAGAGTGCACTCCTGTATAACATCCAAGGAAATTTTAAAAAATGATCACAGTGTGGAGTAGGTTGGTTAGAAAGCATTTTCCATAATGGATGAAACTTTACTCACACTTTGAAGAAATTCTAAACAATTCCATCTATTTTTCCATCTCCTCTCACACTCAGTAGCTGATTTCACTCACTTCTACTTTCAAGGAGTAAACACAGCATCTTTCTCAATATTCTACTGTAAACATTCAACTGTATGTATATCTTCAGATATCTGCACTTGTATATTCAAGATCAACCATCACAGTCTTTGGATCTCATCCATTTATATCTTCTTTGGAAACATTCATTATTGATTAGATATTTTTCTCTTACACATTTAATCTCTTGTTCTCAACAATACCTCCTATCAGCATTTTCTTCAACAAAAGTAAGCATTTTTATTGGTCTAAACATATAATAATCATTTATTTAGTCTCAATCCCTACCACTTTATTGGAACTGCTGAACCATAACTTTCATGTTGAATCATCCACTTTGCACTTTTACTCCTTAAGTCAATTGGCTTATCAGCCTCATCAGTTTTCAAATATGCTTACTTTTCATTCAGAAAACAAAATAAAATCCTGCTTGACAGAGCATGTCTTAGCAGCTATCATCCCTTTCCCCAGGTAAACTTGATCACTTCATTTCTTTCTTAAGGACTCTTAAACTTAACTTACCCAGAAGAGACTTTATGATTCTCTCACCACAACTGAAAAAAACTTTTTCCATGTTCTCAGAATTCAATAAATGACACTTCTACTCACTGGTCATGCAAGTAAAGGTATCGGGAGCCATTCCTGATACTACCTTTTCCATTTCCATCCTGAAATACAAACCATTTTCATGTTCTGGAATATTTGTTCCCAAATATCACAGTTTTTAATATGTGTCTCTCCATATCCACCATCACCTTAATTCATGGAATCATTATCTTTTCCCTAGAACTCCTCAAAAGCTTTGTAACTAGTTTGATTTGTTAAAATCTTTTTAAAAAAAGTTTTCAAATTTTTTATTACTACATGATTACACTATACAATGATTACATTCATCGTGAAGATCTGGTACATGTACATAATATCAGAAGGGAAAAGGGAAACAAAAACAATACCTTTTTTAAATTTTCTCACTTATGCTTCATATAGCAGTCAGACTGAGACTTTCAAAACCCAAATATGACCATATTTCTTGATCCTCTCCACTTTCTCCAATGTATAAAACACTCATGAAGTCTTAAACATCGTCTGGTTTGTGTCTTCAGCCCACTTACCTTCCTGTCTTCCACCATTCTCCTCCCTAAAATATTACCTGCACTCCAGCCATAATGGCTTTGAAGTTCCTCAGAAACTAACTTGTCCTTCTACAAAAGGGTCTCTTTAAAAGCTGTTCCTTCTGCCTAAATGGAGTTTTCTCTTTCCCTTCCCCAAATTGATTCCACTTTTTAATCTTCAGTTTAATTAGCATTCCCTTAAGGATACTTTTCTGATTTCCCTCTCCACATCAATGCTTCCTCAAATGTATTGCTAACATATCTTATGCATCTTCATTTATAATACTTACATCTTTATTTTAACCTATACAATTATGCAATTTATAGGTGCTTCCACCTTGAAGACAGAAATTTCTGTTTTTGCACAATATTTGAATTTACAGAACCTAGAGAACCATGCCTGGGACAGTAGGTCCTGTACATGTTTGTTAAATTAATAAAAGAGGAAGGAAGGAAAGATAGATGTATAAATGGACTTGGATAGGCAGAAATGATGATGCTTACTGGAAGACTCAGGCTATTTAAGTAATATATGTTGTGATGATAAACAAGTTATAGGCAAGAACAAGTTCTGAGAACAAGAAATTGAAGATTGTCCATCTTTCCGATGATTCTTTTTTCATGCAGACAATTGTAAAGAGGACATTTTCCTATGTCCTAGTAGTGACCAAATTTCTTTTGCCCAAGACTCTTCTCAGTCACAGACTTGCCAGATGCCTGTTCATGTGGTTGGGCAGTTTTACCTTTTTTTATCTACACTGTATAAATGTACAGAAGGTGGTAGATATCTCCAGGCTGGAGATTTTGAAGGAAGAAATGGGTAATTTTCTTTCTACACTAAAATTATGTGAGCAGCCCCTATACATTCTACACAATATTTTGCCATTTTATAGAGTGAAATGGAATTTTTTATTCATTATTTAATAATATTTTATGTTTGGGCAACATATATTTAAGGAAAGTTATTCATCTAAAAAAGAAGTTTTAGAATAAGTATTCTAATAAAGGAAAAGCAAGCAAGTAGATTAAAATACTACCATAAATCACATGAGAAGGAATGAAAAGTATGTTAGAAGTTTACATATGTCATTTCATCCAATTCATATAAGTCACTGAAAGAGGTTAAGAAATTTTCCAAATTATGTAAGCAGTGGAGACGGAATTTTAACCCAAAATCACACTTGTTCCAGTGTGGTTCAATTATTACAATCAAGCATACCACCAAAAACCCGAGTGTGCACATCAGTCTCCTGCCAAGATTCTGCATGCTGTCCTGGTGACAAGGCACAATTAATAAGGTTTCTTCTAGTTCTTCCTATAGACCTCAAGCTTTCAGAGAATCATAAAACTTCCATTCTGTGTGCACTTTAGAAAACTCCTCCTGGACATTAAGTTACAGCCCAGAATGCATTTTTGCTTCCAAGTGATAAATAGAGTACAACGTTTTAATGAAAACGCTGACATAAACCAAAGAACAACTGTGTATGACCAAATCCTTTGCAGAAACAAACTGATTCTTTAAACACCACCTTTAGAGAGGTAGTGTTTATAGGGCATACTTAATTAAGTCATGTATATTAAATCTGAAAATTTTTTACTTCACCAAAATGCAATCTAAAACAGCTATTTATTTGTCTCCCAGAGGTAGAGAGAATTTGCTAATACAGACCTCAATGATACTTTTTAAAAACTGAATATTTGTTCTGAGTTGGTTGAAAATATATGGGTCATCAAGTAGAATATTTAATATTCAAATGAGTGCATATGTTTGTCCTCATTTTGATAATGGCGTAGGTGTTATAAAACCTGAGTTTATTCCATCTACTCCAATTATCCTCAGGTTTAGGGTTTTGATTAAATGTATTTGTTGTACCACTTATTACTGATTTCAGTAATAAGTACGAGATTTTGAGTTCAATCCCTGATACAAAACAAAACAAAAACAAACTCCCTAAGGACCTATAGCAATTAATGTTATATTTCTGCATCAAGTACTGTTAAAAGATTATTTCAGGCCAAGATTTATTTGAACATTTTGTATAATTCCACAGAGGCCTGGGGTAGCTGGAGGCAGCTTTGAGAGGTTTGGCATTGACTCCTGATTTGTACAGCCAGTTTGAATCAGGTTGTTGTTACAGATATAGCCTCATGAAATATCTTCTCCTGTCTGGACTACCTGAGGCTAAATCTAATGAGGCAAGTCTGAGCAGACAATGAGCACTACTAGAAGGGCAGCATGAAAAGTCAGAGTAGTAAGTGAGTATCAGCAGGTCTCATAAGAAGCTTCCATGTATGTTTTGAATAATTCACAAATTCAAACAGTATTTCCCTATTTTAACATTTCCTTGTTTGCAAAGTAAGCATAAATAATTGCAGAAGAAACAGTTCAAGGACCTATAATCATTACACTCCTAGAGCTGAGCTTGATGGTACACACCTGTAATCCCAGCACTGAAGAGGCTGAGGCAGCATAATCATCATAAATTCAAGGCTATCCTGGGTTACATATGGGTCCAGGCCAGTATGAACTACATAGCAAGACTCTGTCTCAAAAAAAAAAAAAATACGCTCCTGTTCACATGTGGTAAGGTTATCCATTTCAATACTAAATTGTATGATGTACTCATCCTCAGAATATCATAGGAAAAGTCCTTTACAGAAACATGTTCAGTATGAGGTTTTCAAGTAGGATTATTCAATTAGAAGAGCAGTCATTCATATCCCATATCTTGTGGCTGGTCTATGAATAACAACAAATATCTGAATTAAGAGTACTTGATGGTGTCTGTGTGTGTTCCACAGTGATCTAACAGTACCAACTAAAAGAGAATGTGACAGAAAGAGAAAGCCACACACAGGAGTTCATAGGACATAAATTTACTCTGTTTTCTAGAAAAGTGTTTCATTATAACTGTACTGAACTAATCATTCATATTTAGTGCAATCATTATTGTCGCAAACCAATCATATACATTGCCAAATTCTCTTTTCTCTTGCAGAGCTGGAAATAAGTCACTAAAATTATTTCAAAAGAACTCAAGTAGCCACAAAATTACACTAATGTTTCTGAGCTCAGAAGACTTTCAAAAATACAGAAATTGTAAAATAAACCACTAACACAAAAACTCAAAACTTTGTGCTCTTTTTCTAAAAAGTATTAGATAATTTTAGTACTCCACACTTCCAATTTTATTTTATAGTTTCTACGGTAATCTGAGAGTAGGCTAAGCTGTGAGAGTCCATTGTTCAAGTGACTTCAAGAAGCAAGACAGATCTTCAAGTATCCACTTGAGAGTTCTCTTTAGCCAATAAAAATAAAGTAAAGATAGTAACAAAATTAATATGTAGTAATCATGTGCCAGGAACTGAGTTAGAAATATTGCATCTATTATCTCTAATTTTTAAAATAATTTTGTATGGCAGGTATTTATTGTTAGTTTAATTTCACAAATTAGGAAAGTGAGGTAGAGATGTTGATAGTGAAATCTTTGCCCAAGATCCTAAAGGCGATAAGAGAAAGGAGATTTCATCAGTTCTGCCTGACTCTAAAACTGATGTCCTTACTACAATGCAACACTCCCTTTTTTAATGATGGGTGAAAAGCAAGAATGTTAACCTAGCCTGAAAATCCCACATAACACTGATATAAACATACTGAAAAGCCAGCACACTGTTAGTTATAAATGACAATACATCACCCAAGGCAAATACTGTACACATCACCACAGCTTCCTGATTTGCCATCAGCTTTCTTTCCCTTAACATCAACACATCCTCTACCAAAATTTCTACTCTATATCTTAGTTACTTGGGTTGGGTAAGAGAAGAATTTGCTATCCTAGAAGTTTACACATGATGAAACATGATATTCATTTATCAGAAATATCAGAGAAAGATATTTACAAATATGAATATTCCATAGAATTGGTTTATCAATTACAGCAATATACCTGTTTTTTATTTTGAATTTTTTATTTTAAAGACAAAACAAAGCAAAAAATAATAAAGCAAATTGGAACAGAACAATGCAAGCAATACTGGACTTCAAAACAAGATAACAAGAAATCAACAATGGCTACCATAATGCATCTTTAGCCAATAAAAATAAAGATAGTAACAAAATTAATATGTAGTAACCATGTGCCAGGAACTGAGTTAGAAATATTGCATCTATTATCTCTATTATCTCATTTATTATGTTACACATATGTTTATTATGTTACACATAATAAAATCAAACATTACAAAACAGAACAAAACCAATCAAAACAAAAGAATGAAAGCATTCTATGACTTCAAAGTAAGATAAAAGGAAATCAACAATGGCTACCATAATGTCTCATTTTCTTCAAAACAGCTGTCCCTACTAATTTGAACAAGAACAAGAGACACTACAGCAGCCATTGTTGATTTTCCTAGTGCTTGGTTTGGAAGGCCTATAATGCCTTCATCATTCTGTTCTGATCAGTTTAATACTATTTTTTTGTATGAATTCATTGTGTATGAAGATATGGACAACTATTTGGAAGAAAACAAAAGACATTATGGAAGCGATGGTACATATGCTATTATCTGGCTTTGACATCTGTGCCACTTATATTGTTTTCTTCTGATCTACTTTGTTCTATTTTGTTATGTTTAGTTTTACCCTCTTTAAAATAAAATAAAATAAAATAAAATAACGTAAAATAATAAAACTAAAAAAATAGCTGCCTATACCATCACATATAATAAAATCAAACAAAACAAAACAGAATAAAACCAATCAAAATGAAAGAATGAATGCTTCATAGGACTTCAAAAAAGATAACAGGAAATCAAAAAATTGTTACCATAATACATCCCATTATCTTCAAAATAACTGCTCAAACTCCAGCCAATCCCGTACAAAGGGCTGGGATAGACACGGGCCCCTCCCACTGCTCCCACCATCCTGGCAGACTACCTAGAAAACTTTGCGGAATCAGGGAACTCCAGCCAGTGGTGTGCATGGGGCCAGGCTAGACCCAGGCCCCTCCTGTGATGCCAACCTTCACAGTAGATGACCTTGCAGGACCTGGCAACTCCAGAGGCTCACACAGGGCAAGAACCAGGCCCCTTCTGAGACTCCTGCCATCTCAGCAGACAACCCTGCCAGACCTGAGAACTCCAGCCAGCAGCGCACCCTGGGCCAGGCTAGACCTGGGCCCCTCTGACAACTCCCAGCATCCCAGCAGTGAAACTCACAGGATCCTGGAACTCCTGCCAGTGGCATGGGTGGGCTGGGCCAGAACCGAGCCCCAGCCGTGTCCCCACAGTCCTGGCCCCCCACCTCAAGACCTAGGAATTCAAGCCCACAATGTGTCCTCTGCAGGCCCACCACTGTCATCGAAGAATCCCCCATATCCTGGACCTAGTATTGCTGTTCTTCGGCTCCACACCTCTCCCTAGAACATTCAACTGTAGTGGATTAACCATGCAGTATCAAGGGGAGACTCAGTAAGAAGAACTCAGCAGGCTTCAATCAGTGAAGTGTGTTTATCCCTAAAATAGGAATAGAGTTAGCCTCCTTCAGTGGATAACCAGGAGCAATAGCAAAGGTCCCTCCAGAAGTAAGCCACAGGTGAGCTTGGTAAGTGGGTGGGTGAGTCCTTCCTCCGCATAGAGAATATCAGATAGGTTGAGGAGGGTGACAATAAGGCCCCCCTAAACCTGGAGAAAATTAAAGGGGATTATGGGACACCCAGAGACACAGTAGGGGCCCAGAAAAGACAAATACTATAAACAGGGATATATGGTGACTCTGAACAACCTAAGAAATAATAACAGCAGGAACTAGGGTTTGATTTCCATCACTATGCCTAGGCTTATCAGCCTAGGAATAACACAGGACTCACCCAACAGGCCCCACAGGGGGAATTCAGGTGACTGGCCCATCTATTCATTGTGGGACCAACCAACTGGACAAACATCAGTCTTACAATAGGAACCCAATATACACACACTACCAACAATTGACACTAGTGGGACTGAAGGACCAAATATTAACCTGAAAGGGAAAAAAATGGCAAAACAAAAAAGCAAAATGCAATCTCAACAACTAGTCACCAGAAGCAAGTACAGGAGACACTGAAATAGAGGACTTCAAAAGTAACACACTGGAAAATCTCAAAAAGATAGCAAGGGAAATAAAAAATCAACTCCATGAGGTTATAGAGGAAATCAAATTAGAAGTAATCTCTTATGTAGAAACAGAAATAACAACCTTAGTAAAGGAGTGGCTCAATGCAGCAAGAGGAGAAATAGATAAAAAAAAAAGTACACGATCATGGGAAACTGATTGAAACCTTGAATGAACAATATAGAAAACAAGCAGAATTCATGAAACAAACTCAAAAAGACATTCAAGAAACAAAAAATTCTATTGAAAGCTGGCAAAACAGTTTAAATGAAGCTGAGGATAGCATTTCTGACATTGAGGATAGGATCACAATTAGTGATCATAAATGGATAGAACTTTTAAAAACAAGGAAACAGCTTGAAATGACAATCCAGCAGCTTCAAGATGATGCCAAGAGAAACAATGTAAGTCTAATAGGTATCAGTGAAGATGGAGGAGTCAATACAAATGCATTAACTAAACTATTCACAGAAGTGATAGTAGAAAATTTCCCAAACATGGGGAAAAAACATGAAATGCAGATAAGTGAGGCATATAGAATGCAAAACAATCACCACCAACATACATCTACACACAGAAATATAATAATTAAGATCCCAGACTTGCAGCATAAAAACAGAATACTAAAAGCTGTTAGAGAAAAGACACAACTCACCTATCAAGGAAAGCCCATTGAATCATGGCAGACTTTTCAGCACAAACCCTCAAGTCAAGATGAGCTTGGAGTGAGATAGTTGAATCCCTAAAAGAAAAAAAACTTTCAACCTAGACTGATGTACCCAGCAAAACTTTCATTCAAATTTAATGGAGAAACAAGATACTTCTATGACAAAGAACAACTGAAGAAATTCATGTCCATCAAACCAACCATAGAAAGAGTACTAAAAGACATACTAGACAGGGATAAAAATAACCACAATCCCTAGCACAACAAAAAGAAACCACCAGGTAAGACAAGCAATTAAACAAGGGGGAAAAGCAGAAAGCAAACAACTGGAACATAACATGGCAAAGTCAAGCCAGTACGTATCAGTGATATCCATCAATGTAAATGATCTCAATTCATCTATCAAAAGAAACAGGCTGATAGAATGGATCAAGAAACATGATCGCACAATATGCTGTATACAAGAAACACATCTTACCCAAAAGGAAACTCATAGATTAAAAGTCAAAGTATGGACAACAGTATTCCATGCAACAGGAACCCAGAAAAAAGCAGGGGTAACTATTCTATTTACTGACAATGTGAACTTCAAATCTAAAATGATTGAAAAGAGATAAATAAGGTCACTACATACTTGTTAGTGGAAAACTTCAAGAAGAAGAACTAACAATAATAAATATATATGCAACAAATACAAGAGCACCCAACTGTATAAGACAAATACTAATGGACATGAAAAATCAAATACACAACAACACACTTGTAATAGGAGACATTAATACTCCACTATTACAAAGAGATAGATCAACTAGACAAAAAGTCAGCAAAGAAATAACAGAACTGGTTCATATCTGTGAGGAATTGGACTTAGTAGATCTTTACAGGGTTTTCCACCCAACCACATCAGGATACACATTTTCTTCTCAGCTGCACATGGGACATTCTCCAAAATAGACCGTATATTATCCCATCAAACATTTGTAAGTAAATGGAGAGGTATTGAAATTATCCCATGTGTAATATCTGAAAAATAGCACACTGAAATTGAAAATCAATGGAAAAATAAATTGCAAAACCTGCATAAATATATGCAACTTATATAACAACCTTAGAACAACCAGTGGGCTACAGATGAAATTAAAAAAGAAACAAAGCAATACCTACAATTCAACAAAAATGCAAAAACAACATACTGTAATCTGTGGGATGCAATGAAAGTGGCCTTAAAAGGGAACTATTTAGCAATAAATTGCCATATCAAGAAAACAGAATGAGCACAAATAAACAACATAATGCTTCATCTCAAGCCTCTAGAAAAAGAAGAGCAAGTTAAACCCAAAGCTCATAGAAGAGAGAAAATTGTAAAGATTAGAGCACAAATCAATGCAATTAAAACTAAAAAAAATACAATGAATTAATGAATCAAAAGCTATTTTTTGAGAGAATAAACAAAATTGACAAACCTCTAGCTAAACTTATCAAGAAAAAGAAAGAAAAAAACCCCAAATTCATGCAATAAGGACTGAAAAAGGAGAAATTACTACAGATCCCATGGAAATTCAAAAGATCATGAATACCTACTTTGAAAATCTCTATTCACATAGAGTGGAAAACACAGAGGAAATGGACAGAGTTCTAGAAATGGATGAATTACCAAAACTAACTTAAGATGATGTAAGAATTTTAAATAATCCAATATCAGCTACTGAAATTGAAAGTGTAATTAAAAACATACAAAAATCAAAAAATGTATACACCACATCAACAGAGCCAAAAACAAAAAATTACATGGTCATCCCAGTAGATGCGGAAAAAGATTTTGATAAAGTCCAATACATGTTCATGATAAAAACTCTTCAGAAACTCGGAATACATGGTGTCTACCTCAGTCTTGTAAAGCCCATCTATGACAAACCAACAGCCAACATTATACTAAATGGACAATAACTGAAAGCTTTCACTCTAAAATCAAGAACAAGACAACGATGTCCACTATCACCATTCCTATTCAATATACTTTGAGAAATACCAGCCAGAGCAATCAGACAAGAGAGAAAAATAAAAGGAATAAAGATAGGAAATGAAGAAGTTAAACTGTCACTATTTGCAGATAGTGCCAAAAAGACCCAAAAAATTCCATTAAAAGACTACTAGATGTAAAAAACAAATACAGCAATGTAGCTGGATACAAAGTCAATGCTCAAAAATCAATTGCATTCCTGTACACAAACAAAAAAACTCACCAAGAGAGAAATTATGGAAATATTGCCCTTCCCAATTGCATCTAAAAAAATGAAATACTTAGGAATCAATCTAACTAAGATTGTAAAAGAACTACATGCTGAAAATTATGCTACACTAAAAAAGGAGTGAAGAGGATATCAGAAAATGGAAGGATATTCCATGCTTTTGGCTAGGAAGAACCAACATTGTGAATATGGGCATACTTGCAAAACTGTTATACAGATTTAATGCAATCTCAATCAAAATACCATTAACATATGTCACAGATTTAGAGAAAACATTCCTAAAATTCATTTGGAAACACATGAAACCTAGAATAGCAAAGGCAATTCTGGGCAACAAAGGCAAGTAAGGAGACATCTCAATTTTGAAACTATACTACAAATCAACAATGATAAAATCAGCATGGTACTGGCAAAGAAATAGACCCGAGGATCAATGGAACAGATTAGAATATGCAATCACAAATAAAAAGACACTCAGCCACCTTATTTTTGACAAAGATGCTAAACATGTTCACTGGAAGAAGGATAGCCTCTTTAATAAATGGTGTTGAAAAATTGGCTCTCCACGTGCCAAAGACTGAAACTAGACCCATGCCTATCACCATGCACAAAACTAAAGTCTAAATGGATCAAAGACAACAACATTAAAACAGAAACACTAAATCTCCTGGAAGATAAGGTAGGTAGAGTCTTGGAGACTTAGGGATAGGCAGAGAATTCATGAACAAAATGCAAACTGCACGGGAAATGATTCAGAGAATCAACAACTGAGGTCTCATATTATTAAAAAGTTTCTGCACTTCAAAAGAAATCACCAACAGAGTGAAAAGTATACCCAAAGAATGGGAAAGAATTTTAGCCAGCAATCCTCAGACAACACACTTACATATAAAGAATTGAAACATCAAGAATATATAAAGAATTGAAAAACATGAAACCCCCAAGATTCAAAGACCCTCTCCAAAAATGGGCATCTGAGATGAACATACAGTTCTCAGATGAAGATATACAAATGGCAAATAAATACAGGAAGAAATGTTCACCATCACTGGTCATTCAAGAAATGCAAATTAAAACAGCACTGAGATTTCATCTCACTCTGGAAAGAATAGCTTCCATCAAGAAATCAACTGATAACAAATATTGCCGAGGCTGTGGGAAAAAGAGTATTTACAAAAGTAACAACAGAACACTTCTCGAACATGGGAAAAGGATCTGACATACAGATGAATGAAGCATATAGAACTCCAACCAGCCATGAACAATGTAAATCTATATGCAGTCATATAATAATCAAGATCCCAGAAATTCAGCACAAAAACAGAATATTAAAAACTGCTGAGAAAAGAAACAGATCATCTATAAAGGAAAGCCAGTCAGAATCAGGACTTCACAACACAAGCCATCAAGGCAACAAGAGTTTGGAGTGAAGTGTTTCAAATCTTGAAAGAAAACAGCTTCCAATCCAGATTAATGTATGCTACAACACTATCTTTTAAAATTGATGGAAAAATAAAATACTTCCATGATAAAGAACAACTGAAGGAATGCATGACCACCAAACCAACCCCTACAGAGAGTGCTGAAGGATATTCTAGAGAGAAATAAAGATGACCATGTTTCCAGGAACAGTAGCAGAGGAGGATGGCCAAATAAAACAGGCAATTGAATGATGAGGAAAAGTGGAGGGCCAACAGCAGAAGGATAACATGGCAGAGATGAACCAATGCATGCTAGTTATAACCATTAATGTAGATGGCTTCAACTCACTGATGAAAAGAAACAGAGGGCCAGTGAATCAAGAAACAAGATCCATCAATGTACTGTATACAAGAAACACATTTAAATCAAAAAGAAATTCATATACTAAAAATGAAAGACGAGAACACAATTGTTCCATATAACAGGAGACCAGAAAAAAAGTAAGAGTAACCTGCCTATCAACTGCAGAATGGATAAGAAAGACATGGTATTTTCTTTTTTTTTTGCCTCAATCTTTTTTAAAAAATATTATTTAAAGAGAAAAATATAATACAGAATTTTAAAAAGTAAGAAATCAGTAGCTGATAAATTACATATTGTCATATTAGAAATAGTTGTTCAAGTTACAAAATTAAAGCATACAAAGTGGACATTCAAACTGTGAGACTAAATATTTCTGCTCAACAATCCAACACTAAGTAATATGGTTATCTATCGTGCACACTTAAACATACATGCAATTATATCCTTTAGAGCACCCTCTTTTCCTCTCTTTTTTACAATAGCAATTATGCATTTTGGGTTTTATTACTCCTGCATGTCTTATTACTTATTACACTAGAGATGCAATGTGATATTTATAAATATGATTCTTATTTATTTCACTTATGAGGATAGTCTCAAGTTGTCTTCATTTACCTATGAAGGTCTCAAGATTATTCTTTTTTATAGCTGAGTAATATTCTATTGTATAAAAATACCACATCATTTTTTTTGGGGGGATAACAAAGTAGTATTTAATGGGAAATTTATACTCTTGCATACATATATCTGAAACAGGTAATAGATATAGACTTAAGTGTCTGAATGAATTCTTTTTTAAAAAATTTTATTTAGAAAGAAAAAAAAAAACAAACAAAACAGAAAAAAACGGTAGCAACAGTATAGAATTCCAAAGGAAAAAAAGAAAATAACAACAACAAAAACAAAAATCCACTAAGAAATCACTAGTTGATAAATTGCATACTGTCATCTTGGAAAGAGTTGTTCAAATTACAAAATTAAAGCATACAAAGTAGACATTCAAACGGTGAGACTATTAACAGTTCTGCTCAACAATCTAACAAAAACAGTAGTATGGTCATCTATCTTCCACACTTAAACATACATGCAGTTATATCCTTTAGAGCACTTTCTTTTGCTCTCTCTTTTACAGTAGGAATTACACATTTTGGGTTTTATTACTCCTACAGTTCTTATTACTTTTTTATTTTAAAGAGAATAAAACAAAAGAGGGCAGAACTAAGCAGATCAGAACAGAACAACATAAGCAACACAACACTTTACAACAAGACAACCGGACATTAAAGTAGCTTTGTCAAAATATCTCTTTCTCTGCTATAGTTGAGCATAGTTTCAGATACAATAATATCAAACATAACACAATAGTATAAAACCGTTTAAGAGAATGAAAGAATTACAAGACATTCTGAACCAAATAACTATGATCAATGGCTACTATAATATCTCATTTTGAATAAAAAGATTTGTTTATAGTATCACATATATTAAAATCCAAATAAGACAAAACAGGATAGAACCGATGGTAATAGCAAAGTAGAAGCATGGTAGGACTTCTAAGGAAGATGATATTAAATCAGCAATGGCTGCCATAATGTTTTGTTTTCTTCAAAACCACTGTTCATACCATCACGCATACTAAAATCAAACAAAACAGATTAAAACCATTCCCACTGATGAATGAAAACATTAAAAGGCTTCAAAGCAATGAAATGGGGAATCATGATTATTATAAAATCTTATATACTCTTACCAACTCTCATACTAGGGAGACTATATGGTATTTACAAATGTATGTTTGGTTTATTTCACTTATGAGTATGGTCTCAAGTCGTGTCCATTTATTTATAAATATCTCAATGGGATCATTCTTTATAGCTGAGTAGTACTCCATTGTATGAAAATACCACAACTTGTTTATCCATTCCTCAGTTGATGGGCACTTAAGTTGTTTCCAAGATCTGGCTATTACAAATTGTGCTGCTATAAACATGGGTGCACACATATCACTGTGGTATGATGTTTTCAGTTCTTCTGGGAATATGCCTAGAAGTGGAATAGCTGGGTCAAATGGGACCTCCAGACCCAGATTTTTGAGGAATCTTCAGACTGACCTCCACAGTGGCCACACCAGTCTACACTCCCAACAACAGTGGAGCAGTGTTCCTTTTCCCCACAGCCTCGCCAACATTTGTTATCAGTTGATTTCTTGATGGAAGCTATTCTTTCCGGAGTGAGATGAAATCTCAGTGCTGTTTTAATTTGCATTTCTCGAATGACCAGTGATGGTGAACATTTCCTCATGTATTCATTTGTCATTTGTATATCTTCATCTGAGAACTGTGTGTTCATCTCATATGCTCATTTTTGGAGAGGGTCTTTGAATTTGGGGGGCTTGATGTTTTTCAATTCTTTGTATGTTCTGGATATAAGTCCTTTGAGGGGTTGCTTGCTAAAATTCTTTCCCATTCTGTGGGTATACTTTTCACTCTGTTGGTGATTTCTTTTGAAGTGCAAAAACTGTTTAATAATATGAGATCCCACTTGTTGAGTTTTTGAAGTGTTTCCCATGCATTTTTTCATGAATTCTCTGCCTACTCCTAAGTCTTCAAGTCTCTACCTACCTTATCTTCCAGTAGATTTAGTGTTTCTGTTTTAATATTTAGATCTTTGATCCATTTGGACTCCCCTGATGGCAGCAGGCACACAGGGATGCGTTTCCCTGAATTGCCCAGTAGGCACTGGCTGGCAGAAGGAAGCAAGGGTCTCCAGTGGTGGTCTGTGAGAACACAGGGCATATCTGGCTGCATTTCTCTGCCTGTGCTGGCTGTCGGCAGGAACCAAGCCTTCTGGTGGCAGCCATAGTGTGCACAGGGTCAGGCCTGGCTGCATTTTTCTGTCTGCCTATTTTGAATATTTTTAAAACCTGCAAAACTTTTTAATAAACACAACTAGAAAACACAAAGGTAATCCAATGTTTTCTACAAAAAAATCTTTGCATACAATTTTAGTTTTATGTATGTGTTGACTCATGAACATTTACGTATCAGTTAAGAAACAAAACTCTAATGTACCAGATTCCCACCATTACTATCTCATAATGTTTAAGAGTTTGTTACTTTTTTTTTAATGTTTCTTTCCTCATTGTTTGATGCCCTTTTGAAGGCTGATAAAACAGCAAATTTAGTGACGGCCTCTACTAAATTTCCATATAACTGTTCTAATTATTTTGATCGTCTAATGGTTTAGGTAATAAGATTGCCATGCTTATGAGAAAGATATCTAAAAGGGTTTGGAAATAAAGTATTATAGATCTCTGCTGATCAAATACATGTGCCTGAATATACTAAGAAAATAACACAGTAAGGTCACAGAATAGGTGTGTGATAAATAAATTATGAGCATGGAAATATTGATTTTGTCCACTACAACACTTTTTTAGTATATATACATGATATGTATGCATACCAATTCCCTACAATGAATATATTAGGTATATATATCATATACTAACAAAGCTTTTTAAATGATTGTCAGTTCATTATCAGCTAACTCTGAGGCAAAAACATGTAGAAACATGAGGCAGAGAAAAATACTTAAATTAATAGCAACCAGGAAACAGTGCAGAGGAGAAACATCAGAGAAGTAGTAGCCAGGGACCATGTACAAAAAGAAAATTCAAAACTCCATAGCCCGCAAACATAAGTGTGCTTTACTAATCCCATAGATGGCTCCCAAGTCAATCAAGTTGACATGATTGAACTTAAACACCACACCAATCTAAGGTTGATGGAAATCAAAATGAAAATGAGAGCTGAGTTCTGTGGTTCATGCCTGTAATACAGGTACTTGTGGGGTGGAGGCAGGAGATTACAAGGTTAGTCTGGATACTTGTCAAGACCCTGAATCAAAATAAAAAAGACTTGGTATGCAGCTCAATGAAAGAGAGCTTGCATAGCATGTACAAGGTCTTGAGTTTAATCCTCCATGCCAAAAAGAAAAAAGAATCATAATGAGATACCACTTCACATTTGTTAATTGACCCAGCAGTTCCGCACCTAGGCATATACCTAACAGAACTGAAAATATGTATCAACATAGAAACTTGCGCAAGAATATTCATAGTGGCATTATTCATAAAATGCAAGAATGTAAACAATTCAAGTATCTATCAACTGATGAATGGATAAACAAAATATGGTATATCCATACAATGAAAACTTTTTCAACAAAGCAGTAATGAAAAACTAATACACATAATAACATGGTTTATCCCTGAAAACATATCTTCAGTGAAAGAAATCAGTCACATAAGATAGCATGTTACATAATGCTGTTTGTAGGAAATATCTAGATTACTGCATAAATCCACAGAAACAGAAAATATATTAGTGGTTTCGCCAGGGTGAGGTAAGAGACTGTTGATGAGTATAGAGTTTCATTTAGGGTAAGGAAAATGTTCTAAAATTGGATGCAATGATAGATGTACAACTCTGAATGGACTTTAAAAATTATTGAATTTTGCAATTGAAATGGGTACATTGCAAGATATGAAAATTATGTATCACTACAGATGTGAAAAATTACAGTGTTAGAAAACTATATAAAATTTTTTTAAAACTCCCAACACCCTAGAAAAAAGTCATAAAGGTTTATATTCCTTTTATGCTCTATCAGATCTTCGACTGAATGACAAAATAAAGGGAAGGTTAGAATAAATGGGTAGATATTGAGGACACAAAATCAACCACATTAGATAAGGGAAAATTAAATATTAAAGGGAAACATTTGAAAGTATAGAAAGAGGAGGATGGGAACACAGAACATAAACTCTGTTGACCTGAGTTTTACTGTGAGCCTGGCTTTGGTTTCTTAATGGTTATCTACTATTCCTAAAGGTTAGCTTCTTAAACCTCAGAAACAATCTTAGTGCCACCAGCCAACATCTCTCCATGTAAGGCATGCTGAGTACATGTTGCATTTGTTTGTTTGTTTGTTTTGTTGTACTATTTGCTGTGTAACTTTTCTGTGTACTCCCTGAAAATGTCCTTTCATCACATCCATGAACCCATGCGCTCCTCCATAAACACTGCGGAATCTCTTTCAAGGCATATTTGAAAGATTAGTTTAACAAAAATTATTTTGCTTTAGAACTCCAGTTCCCAGCAAAATGTTTGAGAATAAGGGAAGAAACTAGTATAAGTTTAAAATCCTACAAGTGCCAGGAGAAAAGAGAAAAGAGCAACTATTATTGTATAAATTTAATCTTCCTTGATTTAAGAATCTGATGCTAGCAAAATCTGGATCAGAGCCATCCTACAAAATTCACATTTCTTAAAGTGCATTGTGCATTTTCCGAGATAATTTATTCTTTGGAGTCCCTTTTTTTTTTAACCTTGTGACTACCAACCATATGGCCAGATACACTCTAATCTCAGTGCCCACCAATTTAAGGCCCTGTACTCTGCAATTTTCTGCAATTTTTCTAAAACTATGATCATCTGATAATGTTCTGACTTTTCATTCTGTAAGGACACTGCTGAGAGTACAAAAATCTTGCCCCCAGAATAAAAATTTTATCCAAAATTTTTTGGAAAGAAAATATTCATTAAAGACACTTTGTATGTAATTTCCCTGCCACAGAGGAAGCCCAACAGTACTATAATCATAGGAACCTGGAAACATCTAGAACACAGATACTCCTTTATAAGTGTGTTAGATGTTCCTGAGTGCCATGATCATGGGTCTATACAAAACTAGGTCACACAATGCATACTGAAAAAAATTAAAGAGGTACAAAAGAAGGAGGAGGGAAAGGATCAATGAAAGGGAAATGACGACTTTTAGTACTACTACATAATAGCTTCTGGACACCTGTATTAACTGTTTCAATTAGGGTGAATGATCACTACAGTGGATAATGTGAGATGGTGTGGGGAGAACATGCCGAAATAACAGTTTAAAAGAACATCTTTCTGGTTTCCACAAAGAGTATCTGATTTTATTGATTTCTCATAAAACAGAAAAATTACTTTTATAATTTAGAGAAGGCATAGGAAAATGTTAAAATGTTATTAAATTAAAAAGAATACCTAGTCTCCAAAATTGCTTCATGTTACTCAGAATACAAACATGATAACACTCTTGTACAATCAGTTCCTGACTGTCAGAAAAATTTTCAAGAGCTGCAAAATTTTGCTTTCAAGGTTTAGCAAACTGTATGTTAATTAATTTCTGGAACATTTCCCTGTCCCAGCTTGAATGCCTTTTTTGAAGGGCTAAGTAGTCCTAATTAATAATGAATTATTGCCTTTTTGTGTTCTCATCCAATTCTTTCTGGAATGACCTGTTTTTCTCTTTCTCTCCTTTCAGTAATTATCAAGCACATACTTTGTGCCAACTACCATGTTAACAGTTGCTATGTATTCTCTTATGTAAACCTCAAAATATACTGTAGTGTACATATCTCGGAGAGGTTAAGTAAATTATCCAAGGTCATACAACTAATAAGTGGCAGAGTTAATACTGTAACAAAAGTCTTACTGAACTCTGAAGCTTATATTCTTATCTATGGTCATAACCAAACACTGGATCTTTTGTCATCCAAACCCCATCTTTACATAATTTTCCATTTTGAAATTGTATAAATTTTTTATAGACCATTATGATAGAATATTTTACCAAGTATAATAATTAGTTTTTCTTTTTTTATTTAAAGAGAAAAACAAAACAGAAAGAGGGTAGCTACAATACAGAATTCCAAAGGGGAAAGAAAAAAAAGAAAAAAAAAAGAACAACCACAATAAAACAAAAAAAAAAAACACTAAGAAATTACCACTTGATAAGTTACATACTGTCATTATTGGAAATAGTTGTTCAAGTTACAAAATTAAAGCATACAAAGTAGACATTTATAATAATTATTTACATGTATTGTTTCCTGCTATAGACTGAGAAATCCAATGTTCAGTTATAAATCATAATATATGTTCAATAAATGCTTCTAGAAAGAGTGAATAATAATTGATGTATTCAGAGTATAGTGTTTTAATTTACAAATATTTACATGATTTTTTAATAAATATTTTATATATATAGTTAGGAATAAATATTATACACAGCAATATATATTACATATAGCAATAACAAGATTTTTGATAAGCTCTGTAACAGCCAGTACTTTATTATCAAATTAGCTTATAAAATTCTCTCTTGGTTACTATCCTTTAATTTCTACTAAGGAACATATGTATAAGAGAAACAAAACACTTATTCTAGAAAACGCATAAGGATTTATAAAATATATGTCTAATCAATAAAAATAACACATTACAGCCATTAACTAGGGAGTAGGTTTAAGACTCTCAAAATGATCACATCCATACATAGGCCATAGTTGCACTGAGTGGTCCAAAAACATACCTTGAAATGGAGCAGTCACTCAGTCTGTTGAGTCCAAAGCTTCTTTACTTTCCAAGTTTCAGAAACTAATTCTTAGCCTAGTTCACTGTAACTACAGAGGTTTGCCTTTCTTCAGCAGGGTCCTAGAATCCATGGGCATTTTCTCAATTGTTTAAAAGTGGCAGTGTTTTGGGTTAACTACTGTGTTCATATTGGTGGCTATACAAACCAATGAGGCATACACCCAATTAAATTTAAAGTATGAGGTAAGGAAGAATAGTGTTCTAGTGCCTAATGTGGCCAAACAATGAAAGATAAACAAACTGTTATAACTCTCACTAGGGAAGATACTTCATTTACAGTCAATCAAAAAGTATAATTATGTCCACAGCTATGCATAATTACTTGGGGCAACATTCCATTTTAGATTAAATCTTAATCTGCACATTGCAATTCTGACTAAAAGGAAAAGTCTCTAAAAAGTAAAATAAAAAGCTGTCTGACCTATTACTACATAAGCATGAATATTGAAAAATGGAAACATCTTGGGAGAAACTGAACAAATAGCAATATAAGCCATGGTTAAGGCAATATTTAACTGATGACCGGCATTTGCAAAGCAATTTGGAAAAAGGAGTCTTAGGAAAACCAATGATAAAATGCTCTGCATTTAAATTTGGGTTAAGTGCACACAGGAAGACCAAGACTTTTTTTTTTTTTGCAAAAAGTAATAAAGTCCAATTACAAGGATACAATCATTCTAGAACAAAATACCAAAGAAGAACAGAACAATGGGAAAAGTAATGTAGAAGTGAATCAACTGAACCTCAAAAAGGCACACAAATAATAGAGATGATCCACTTATTATATACGTGAGAACATATTAACTTATTTACAATCTGATTTGGTGCTTGGAGGATTTGAGACAGTTGAGATATTCTTTTAAAAATGTGCAGGTATGATTTTCACTATTCCCTAAGGGATAAGAAAATGAAAATTAACACTGGATGACTTTACATACCATATGCAGTTCTTTGTTATACAAAGATGTGTATGTTGATTGGACAGCTAACTGCCATTTTTTCATTCTATAATTAAGTTTTTGTCAAGTTATTCTTTGGCCACTTTCACAATGCACATTACGTAGAATCAGATATGTCACATGAATAGACTATTATAAGTTATAAAAATCACAGTGTTTCGAATGCTTTTTTCTGGAACTACTACTCATTACCTCATGTTTGGGTGTAAGGATTGAGGCTCAAAAAACATTGCTACCTGAGTATATTACTTACTGAGTTTTTCTTTGGGCTTGAAAGTAAATCAGATAACTCCCAAATAAAAATCTACACATTTTCAGAAGAAATTAATTTAATGACCAGCAAGCTATTAGGATGTTTTCACAGAATCACAGTAGGTAAAAACCTCAGAACAGCTCCAGGGATCTTAGCAAGTGAGGTTCTTAGACTGTTACCAAAGTAATGTCATTCATGATTCAATAGGGAGGACTACCAATTGATATCTGTATGGTCACTTTCCCTTCATCGGGATGCAATACCCAATACCCACAATGTAAAGAAAGAGATTCTTAATTTGGCTCATTTTTGAGAGGATTCAGTCAATGACTGACTGGCTCCAAGGCAGAAACAATGTGGTGACAAAGAAGTTGCTTATCTCCTGGCATCCAGGAAGAAGAGAAGAGGAGGAAAACAAGAATATATCCTTCCACATTGTGCTTTCAATTACCTGCCACTTGTGGCCAGGTCTCATCTCCTAATAACACATTCATACATCAACTCATCAATGGATCAATCAATCCCGACTGTACAGTCAGTCAACTTCCAAGAGTCACACTTCTGAATATACAAGGCTTCAGAAGAATGTTTTAGATCTAAACTGTACCAATATCTCTTTAAGATAATTGTCAGATTCTCAGGAACAAGAATCCATCTGCTACTGTTTAGAACAAATGCCCACACGTGAATCAGTTAGGTATGGCTAAGGCCATGTCCATCTACCCAAACATGGCCCTTGAGAAACTACCTCTATGGATCGAGGTCACCAGCAGAGAAGCAGATCATTATATGTTACACAACTCCTCCTGATCATTTCTGCCTCACTCAAAGAACATAATCATCACAACATTTAAATAAATGGCAAAGGAAACATCTGAAGCCAGCAATTCCCAGTTCCATGGCAGAAGTGGCAAGAAATATCTTGCTGATACTCTTGCCTGACTACAGAACTAAAAATCAAACTTTAAATTAGGCATTTTAGACTTGTGATCTTTAGGAAAAGCCTTAATAGTTATATATGTAATTCTGAAGAGCTTATAATAGGAAAACCTAATCCAGAATCCCTAGATCCCAAGAGTTCTACTTCCAACATAAGAATGAAAAGTGAACTACTGTAGTTATTATTATTTCCCAGTAATCCAAAAGACTGGTTTCTCCTTACAATAATACTGGACAAAGTAAGTAGGTTGTCAAGTTTCTTTTACTTTGGGTTGAAATTATCAGTGTAACAAAGGATCAGTTACTAATTAAAAATTCATATTGATGTTGTTGATGGGTACATTTGATAAAAATAGGAATGGGGTCTTTTCATGTTTGTATCTCCAGCAGTGGCACAGTATCTGACACAGATGAATGAAATTACTAAATTTTGACTCATTTGAATGCAAACATTCTCAAAATACATACTCTGTGGTATTCAGTGAGAAGAAAAGTACGAAAGGACCCATGAAAGAGAGAAATAAAAATTAGCAACCTAAAAGGGTCAAAAGCATTATTATTCCTCCTTAACAAGAAATCAGAGAGTTGTAAAAACAATGTACTGAAACATACTACCATAGTCTATTTTCCACTGCTAAACATACAATACTACAGACTAGGTAACTCACAAAGTAAAAGGGTTTAAATAGGCTCATGATTCTGGTCCAAGGGCAAGGAGCCACATCCAGTGGTAGCCTTCTTTCTGGCTTCCCTGAGACAGCATGGGACATCACATGAGGACATCAGGGAGCACCAGGTCTCTTTCCTTCATATAAAGCCACCAGCACTCAATCATAGCGGTTCCATGCTGATGACCTTACGTAATCCTAGTCACCTCGAAAAGATCTCACTGCAAAATGTCATAGTCAAGTTAAATTTCTGCTTTCTTAACACATAACAATGGAAACTAAGTTTCCAAATGAGTTCTAGAAGGGGACAAACCATATTCACATCTTAACACTTACTAGACAGGAAATCAATAAACTGAAGAATCAAAAGTGAGCCTTCACTTACAAAGCCCCAAATATGTAGCAGGCATTAGCTCAGCTGTAAGTACACTAGGACCCTTGTAGAAGCAGACACACAAATCAGCAATTGTGAGATAGTATCAGCCAGGATACAGTAACTGAGGTGACTGATGAAGATAAAATCATAAAAACTTGTCCTTTCTCTGGTATTAACGGAATCCCCAAGCATGCATTTCCCTCTGGCCATCTGCTCATAAAAGCGTGGCATTTTTATTCTCTTAGTCCTTTGCAAGTCTGAGCTGCCTCTGCACTGCAGGAATCTCTCCAAAATTTAGCATCATCACCCCCTTCACCTTCTCCTTCTTTCACAGATAAACGAAAGCCAAGAAGAGATGCTTCATCCCTTACATGAACTGAATGAAAACCAACTTCCCTCACGCCCGCTGCCTTGCAGCACAGTCATAAGTCCTGCTATGGCAGCTCAGCTGCAGCTTTCAGCAGTTTGTGCGCTGACTATAGGTGCAGATACTGAGGAAGCATCACATATCACTTTTACTATTCCTGCAAGGAGGGGAACACCAAAAAGGTACTTTCTTATTTGTCGTCCCCATCTCACAACCATCACTACATGATATGCAGATTATGAATTATAGCACATAAAGTTCCCCAAGGGACCATTGTCATTTCAATCAGGCAATGCATGTATAAGAGAATATCACACAGATCAGCTGCTTTCTTCATTTACTTCAAAACACAGTGTAGCAGAAAAGTACATGCAAAGAGACAGACATAGGGTATCTGGGATCTATTGCCAGCTCTGCAATTGATGTTCTATTCTTACTCTCTTCACATTTAAACCTGCAATCTGTAACACATGGATAATGGCATAGTACCTGTTTTTTGACAATGCACTTGAAAGATCTGTGGTAGAAAATTCTACACAAATGCAGGGAGTATTATTACAGGAAGACTGGAAAATTGCATGTCCGCTTACTCATCACTATTAAGCAGTCAACAAACAATGATACAGAAGAGAAAGCCTTCCTCTCACAGGCATCTAAAATCAAATATTGCTGAATATGAAGCAGTTCAGAAAACTATATATGCAAATATATTCACTTTAATGTAAATCTAACTCATCAATAACTCGTTTAGAGAAATCTTTTGCTAGTCATCCTGACTCTGAAAACATGCACAGAATTCCTAATCTCAGTAGGTTTTGAAAAATACAGTTTCTCTTTTCAAAAGGTTGCTCTGTGAATAGTCTAGCTCATTACCTTAAGGTTGTTCTAAACCATAAAAATATCTCTCATTCAATGTGGCCAATCTTGACATAATCAAACTTACAGTACAGTGATGGACAGGCATCCATGCAGGGGCTTCCACTGAACAATTCTGGGCTGGGCATTTGCCTTGGTTTTGCTGCAAATAAGTAAAAATAATATTATGTTCCATATATTATATGCAACAGTATATAATAGCTGCCATGTTTATTATTGATATGTTTATTACCATATTTGTAAGTACAAGTGTTGTAGAAGCTTTCAAGAATTTTTTGTCTGTTGTTTTTGTTTTGTTTTTGGTGTTAATATAGTAGAAAACTACTCTCATCCAAGTATAAGAAATTATCCTTTACTTTTTAAAAAAAAATTACTCTAAGAACTAGGTTTGGGCCTTAGGATTTCTGAAAAACTGGCCTTCCAAGTTCAGTGAGAACCATCCAAGAGCACTCCTAAGCCAGAGGCTAAACTGTTCTCCTCCCTTCCAGATTCCCAGACAACACTGATACATTCTGTACCCTTAAGAGATCACTTGAGTGAGAGTATACACAGACTTATTTGCCTCCTGGTCCAGATTGTAAGCTGCCATTGGTGACTCTCTCAAGAGGAATTCATAGAACTCTAGAATTTTGAGTTGAAAAGGATAGGTCTTAGAAGCCTTTCTTGTCACACCAGAAACCGAAAGGCAGAGAAATGAAACAATTTGCTCAAGGAGTCAGAGGTGTAACATTGTAAGCCATTTCCCAGGCTTTTCTTTCTAAATAAGTAATTTGTCTCTAGTTAACATTTTCTCATTGTAAGTCCTATAAATTCACTACTAATTGGCCTTTTAGAAAAGGATGAAGTGCTTTCCTTTAACTAACAATACTGTTTCATCCTGGTAATAATGATAGGTCCTATCAAGGAGAGGAGAATTTTAATAAAATATCTTTTATTACTTTCATTCTATACTTAGTGTTGATATAGGCATAATTGCAATAGTAATCATCATCTTAAAAAAACTCGCAACTGTGATTTATTGAGCTATTATGCAAAGAATTCTGGGCCTATTATTTTATTACTAGTACCCACAACAAATGCTGAGAGTGGGTTATTATGCCTATTTCATAAGAGAGAAACTAAGATTTAGACGGTTTAACCAACTTGCCTACAAAAAGCACATTGCTAGAAGGCTGCGCAGCAGAGACTGACCCAAAAACCTAGCTGACTCTGCTGCCCATGCATGTTCTTCACTTTACAAGACACTGCTTCCATTTTATATGAATTTCTAGATGTTTAATGAGATTTAAGACATGGCACTAGGCCAGGAATATAGCTCAGCAGCACAGCACCTGCCTGGCAAACATGCGGACTTGAGTTCAAATTCCTGTACCAAAAAGGACATGTCATCATCAAATCTGATTTTATCTTACCAATGATTCTAACATTTCTGCGTTAAGTAAATTAAACACTTAATTCACTGCTCCTATTATGCTAAGATAGTGTGTGTGTGCGCGCACACGTGTGTGGTTTTAAACTGTTTAGAGCAATCTTTATGTGATCCATTTTTGAGCAATCACAAAGCCTTGAAGTGCTATAGAGTGACTATGGATAAAGTCACTATCAAAAATAAACTTAGGTCATCACTATCTATGCTCAGGTTTCTTGGTTAAATCAAAACACAGCAGCCTGTGCCAGTAGGGTACAGAAAGGGGGACAGTGGACTGTTGTCAGATGACCACAGTTTCAAGTCAAGCTTGGCCACATGCTCGCTGTTATGAGTGCTCGTGGTCATTACATTTGCAAAAGAAAGGTTAATATAGTGTCTGAGTCACAGGAATATTATCAATGGGAGTTACATATTCACTTCAAATCATTTTCATAACTTTTAAGGATACATAAAAAAGAGAATACACAACGAATGATTTTTTTTCCTATTTTGGTAGCTTGACCTAGATTAATACACATAATTGATCTACATGTGGAGTTATGTCTTTTGAATTTTGAAAGCATTTTTTCAGTGCTAGTTACTATTATTTCCAAATATGAGAGTATTACACTATTTATAGTAAGCAATATCTCCTTCAGAAAAATTTGTAAGTGTTATTGTTCTTATTAATAGTAGTGATAACCTTGTTTTACATATAGATAAAGTATATCTTTATGAAGCACAGGGTAAAGAGGAAAATTCGATAAATAAGTGAGCCATGCATGAGTGGAAGAATATAAGTACTCATCAAATATAAGAATGTTTAAGATGCATAAGATGGAATAAAGAAAAGTAGAGATCTTGAGTTTCTTTTTCCATTATTATCTGATTTTTGACAATAATGTTTTCCTATTAATGTTTAAGTAAATTAACAATAGGATTACACAGTGACATACAAATGCTTACTGAGGACAAATACCACACAAACATAAATCACTTTTTAATCCAGTGTGGCCAGACAAAAATAATATGAGAATGCAGGTATAGCTCTGGAATCCAGTATAGTATTGTTATTAATATATCTGTGGAACTTGGGAAACATCTCACTTTTCTCATCTATAAAATTAAAATGTTACACTAGATATATGATTCAATGTGAAGAGAGAAAAATGTTGAATTTATGCAGATCTTACCAAATTTCATATTCCTCCCATGAATTTAATATATTCTCTTTATCAAAGGGATTTATCCTACAGTTAAAAGACTCTATTATTCTGATCTGCTGATATGTAATCTCTTAGAGCCTTAGAAATACCAATAAGAAATGGTTGTTCTTGGAAGTTTGAGTGAAAGTAAACCACTAGATGAAATTATCTAACACCTAAGAAAATTAGCCTTCCACCTAAGTGTAGTATCGAAAAGCAGAATATTTTACTCATCACTTCACTGTACTTATAAACAAGTTGAGATCTTTAATAGGTCAAGGGAAATGCTACAATAGATGGATAAGTAAAAGCATTTATAATTCTCTTTCCTTAGAAGTTTTCACTGTCTTTTTAAACATTTTTTAAACATTTATAATATGTACATGACAGAGATTGGGGTTTGTCTTACTTGGCAGACTCCAAGTCCTTAGAAGGCAAGATAGATCTAATATGAGTACTAGAGGATATACTACACCTTTAGATTAATTATCAAGCCAAAAATTAAAAGAAACATCAGGATTCTCCAGATCTCCAAGAAAATTTCTGAGATAGACTGCTTTCCTAACTATAGAGCTGTTCCTTCCTCTTATCTCTCATTCATTTACCTGCAAAGTATTGATATGACTTTATTGGGATTCAGAGATCAGCAGTGCTGACCCTGAAATTTGTGTCCTTGATTAAGACAAAAGAATATTAGTAGGTTTTGGTTTTTAAAAAATAGATTCATGTCTCCAAGTCTCTCATTTCCTTTGTCGTCTTTTTCTGATTTTAACATCTTTACAAACATCAGTCTATAATATCCCCAAAAAAGAAGCCAAATGTGCTTACCCTTACAACTCAGATTGATTATATAAACGTTTAATATAAATAATTTGAACACTGACAATATTTGACAAAGAAAACTATAAAGTCTTTCCTCTCAATTTATACCCAGGAAGAATGGGAAAGTTTTGTTTATTGAAAAGGTATGGAAATATAAATGAATTCATATATATATATTTATAAGTGTATATTTATATTAGATATGAATGCTTGGAGTTTATAAAGTAGTTACATGATCATCTAGCCATTTCATACTCAAAAAAAGTGTGTGGCAGGTGAACTGATTCATTCAAATAAAATGTTGATCTAAATGTCCCATTCAAAATAGCATTTTTCTCTGGAAGCACAGTAAGAATTGAAACATTCTGTTGATAATTTTCACAATAAAATGATTTTTATAATCATAGGTTTTCCTTTTTTGGGCTAAAAAATCTTACATAATATTGCTATACACATTCATTTAACCATCTTTAACATATCAACCACATTGCGCATTCCTGGGGCAGAATAAGGAATGATGAAGGATGATAGGAAATTGTACACAGGAATTGAAGTTAAAGGCAGAGTAAGCCAGGAAATACTTTATAGGAGAGATGCTTTCACTTTGCAATAAAGTTTTATAAGGCAAAAGGGAAGAAGAGGGCCTTCCAAGATACAGATGTATCATACACTATCCACTAGTGTTAAGTCAAAATAATTTCTTCATTAAGAAACCTCTCAATTGAGGGCCCTAACAACCTGATTTAAAGGGGAAAGAATGATTCTATAGTAAGCAGAGCTGACTTTAAACCTTTTGGCTCACTTATCTCCAGTTTCTAAGACTCCATAATACCAGAGTGTAGAATAAATCAGTTCCAATCATGAAGTGGACAGAGATAGATATAGACCCAATCCTATAAAACACAAGACATAATAAAGAGTTTAGTCTTTTGAGAAGCACTTCAGTTATCTTTCTCATCTTTTTCTGAGGTTTTCATACTTAATATGAATAAACAGAAGTCAGCTGGGTATAGTGGTGTATACTTGTAACCCCAGGACTCTGGGAGGCAGAATCAGGATGACCACAAGGTCAAGCCCAGATTGTGACACTTAGTGATTTAGCAAGTTACATTCTGCTCTATTTTTGAATTTAATTTTTGAATTCAAAAATTAAAAAAACATTAAGAAGGGCAGAGGATGTACCTCAGTGTGAAAAAAGGCTCAATTTCCAGACCTAAATAAAAAAAGACCATTTTCCAAAAATTAAAACAAAAAACTTTTCAGAATGCCTCTAAAACATCATTTTTGTAGGTGTAGAGAAATAATATACTAATCTAATCATATAAATGTATATTCATATATAAATATTCTTTGTGTTACATGCATAAATAATTTATTTGGGCACAATAAAGCTATTCATACAATTAGTTTCTTTTTTTCCAATATATAATTCACATCAAGACATTAAAAAAAAGAGGAAAAAGAGGAAATTCTTACAAAAGTAAAATATAGGGGAAAACACATGCAAAAGTTGTACATTGGAAGCTCTAAACTCTTAAGATATGATACAAATGAGATGCTAAGGAAACTGCTCTAGATCATGTACATTATTTTCAAATGAAGGACCAGTTTTAGGACTCTGAGCTAAAAGAGAGAATTTCTTAGAAGTTGAGAAGCCTCACTTTCATCACAGTTGTTCAAAGAAGCATCAATGGGCCTGCATCTAGAGCAGATGTTAACGGTGGTGGGTTTAGGAAGCCAGTACTGGGATCTAATCTGAGAGGCTTTACCAGGAAGACAGAAAGGAAAACTGGTTATTGAATCTGATGAGGTGGCATCATTTGAGTCAGCCTTGCACTTGCAGAGTTTATCAAATCAAAAGACCTGTTCTGTAAATGTGGTGTTCTCTAAGACAACTCTGTGCCTGCTGTTGCAACCTCTGGTTAAAGACATGTATTTCCCACATTAAAAGAGATTTAGTCATAATGACCCACCCAAAAAGAAATTTCCAAAGAACCACAAAGATTCCATATAACAAAAAATCTGAAGCCAGATTGACTGGGTTAAAACCTCAGATCTACCATGTACAAGTTAGATAATCCTGGACAAGTTGCTGAACCTTTCTTTGCCTCAATTATGCAAGATTAAAGAGGTTAATCTGGTAAAGCACTTAGAACTGCTCCTATACATAAGCAACACTCTGTAAGGACCTGAAGTTTTCTTTGTTTTTGTTATTACTATCATTACCGTTTTCTGTCAGTTTCAGACAGTAAAAGGCACATTTCCGGTTAATAAAAATTTTCTGCTCTTTCTGTTAATTTCCCTCTCATGATCCAAACTTGAAGGTTTCAATAATCAACTGTTAAACAGGGAAGGATGAGAAAAGACATCATGTAGCAGATATCTTTTTTCACTGTGGCATACTATTTATTACAATATAGCATAATTGTTTCATTTTATGGTTAGGTATTGTTAAACCTCTTCCTGTGCCTAACTTATAAGTTTAAATTTTACTCTCACTTTTTCCCAAAACAGATATATTAGCTGAAGATTGTATAATAAAAGAGAATCTTTGATGCAGAAAGTATTTGGAATTTTGATTAATATTTGGGGCTATGTAATTTTAATTAGTGTTAAGACTATATTTGTGATTTTCAGTGACCACAGTTTTTTTTTTCTTTTAAGTGATTGTAAATTCATGGAAAGTCATATAACTACTACAGTGTTCAGTTATTAAGCAAGGTAAGAACCCCAGCACAGTCCACTGTAAGAAAAAAAATGGAAAATTCAAAATAAAGTGATCTGTATTATATGCCATGGGAGTTCCTTGTTCAAAATAATTAGAGATGCAAAACACTATAATAATTAGTGTCCATTTTTTCATTTAGTTTGCACTCAATTCATATTTCTCAATATGTAATTTTATACTTTTTTGGGCTTATCTATCCTTCGCTCCCTTTTATATTCTCAGGTTTCAAAAGATGCTTAAAATAAGTTGGCCTAATTTAATTCTGAGAAAATCCTTACTAAGACTAAAGCCATGCTAGAGTCATGCCTCTGCCTCTTCTATAAATGAAGAAAATGCTGCTGACCTATTCTCCATAGGACGCTGAGAACAAGGGCTTTTCTGTGGACAGTGGTGGTGCTGAGTCATCTTCACACTTTCTGAAATCCCTGTGACTCTAAGAAAATACTTTCCCAGGTTAGTAGAGGTAGGAATACTATTAAAATAATATTTGACATAGAGCAATATGGTAGCCAAGATCTTCCAATGATCCCCACAAACACACCAAGTAGAATAGCTATTTATACACCAAAATACCAGTACAAGAGCTCAGGAAGTCAGGCGAGAGATCGTACCACTGAGTTTTAGTGTAACAAAACACAAAGACATATTGAAGGAGACATGAAGAAAAGAGTGCATTGCTCCCTAGCTCAACTCTAAGCAGACTGGCACAGAGAGAGGTACTTCCAGCTTGGAACAGAGAACTAAATCCAGACTGTGGACTTCAAATTCAACATTAGTCCCACCAAAATGAAACCTAGTACTGGGCAAAGCCCCAGGTCCACTATTACCAGTCCACAGACTGAGCTGCTGGAACTTATTTGGGCAAAGTCACAAAGAGATTGCTTCCAACTCCTCTCTTCCAACGTGAAGCAGCAGAGTAGGGACCCCCAGCCCCCAGTTCATATTCTCTCTCTCTCTCTCTCTCTCTCTCTCTCTCTCTCTCTCTCTCTCTCACACACACACACACACACACACACACACACACCCCTTCTGGAGAGGAAGACATGAAAGTAGCACAGGGCTTTTTCTTAGAGCTCAGCGCTGCGTCCAGCAAGGTAAGATCAAACACATAAAAACAGAAGGCTCCTGTACAAACCAGCGTTCCCAGAACCTCTCTAGATTAGCTCCAGCATAAGATAGAGATCTCTGAACCTATAAACAAACCCAAGTTTCAGACCCAACCACCCAACTTTAGAGTGGCCTAGGGAACATCAGCCCAGAGACCATGCAGGTGCCTTCAACTGTAAGACCCAGGTGAAACCCAGATTAGCACCCACATTGTTGGCCAAATGACTAAATCAACCACTCACTAAAACATAAAAGTTAAAATAATTATAAAACCTCATTATAAAATTAGATATGAAAGATATGACTGCAAAATGAGACATAATAAATTCAAAATGTGGAGAGAAATGGAAAACAACTAGAGAACTTTTATAAGTGGATTTCCCCTCTTTTTACAATTTGTTCCTGTTCTTTAAGATGTTTCAAAATAGCTTGCTAAAGTCAAAAGATTTTTTTGCAAGTCTCATGGTAACCACAAACCAAAAAGCTATTATAGATACAACAAAAACAAAAAGAAAATTAAGTTACACTATTCTAGTATTTCACTTAACCTGCAAAGAAAACTAAAGGAGTGGGGAAAGGAAGGAATGGAACTACAATAACATTAGAAAATAAGCCATAAAATGGCTACTGTAAGAAATTAGCAATAATTATCTAGAATGTAAATGAATTAAATTCTCCTCTTAAAAGGATACAGTAGCTAAATGTATTTTTTTAAAGACCCCACTACAGTATATGTTGCTTACAAAGTACTCACTTCACCTCTAAGGAGACACAGACTGAAAGTGAAGGGATGAAATAAGACATTTCATGTATATCAAAGTCAAAAAGAGAGCAAACGTAGCCATATTGATCCTATGTTATATAAAATGACTTTTACCAATATCAAAAGTAGTAAAATCAGACAGGGAAACTTCTAATTCAGTGATGAAAAGATCAATTTGGAAAGAAGAAATAATTATCTTAAAGATGTATACACTCAGGTTGGAGCACCCAAATATATAAAGCAAGTATTAATAGACCTAAATGGAGATACAGGCCCAAATGCAATAATATTGGGAACTTTAACACATCAGTTTTAGCAATGGACAGATCACCCGTGCTGAAAGTCAGCAAAAAAAAAATCATAGGTGAAAATGAAAACATTGCAACTGATACCACAGAAACACAAACAACAGCTCTATGTCAACAAATTTGACAGTCTAGAAAGAAAGGTATTGTGGTTTGGATCTAAAGTGTCTCCAAAAGGGTCATTTATTCAGAGGTAGGACTTTTTAAGGTGATTGGAATGTGAGGATTCTAATTTCATCAGTGGACTAATCCACTGGAGGATTCATAATTTCATGGCTTATTGGAATGGAATGAGAATTTAGGTGTTGTGCCTAACTGAGAGCAGCAGATCATGAGGTTATGCTGTTGGGGTTCACTGTCCTCATTCCGTGCTTCTCTTGCTTTCTTGCCCTCTGTCCTTCCTAGCTACCGTGTGAGCAGCTTGGCTCCACCATATCCTCTCTGACTTGATCCTCTCCCTGGCAAGTCCGTATGTTGGTAAACATACATAAATGTATGTGTGTATATGTTCACTAGTTAGATGACTATACCACTCACCTCTCTTAGTTCATCAAAAAGAGCAGTTTGTACTGTCATTGTTTGATAACTTTTGTATCTAGGTTTTGTAACCTGAACAACTAGTTCTGAGATAACAATGTACAATATATTAACTAGTGTTAATTACCTACTTTTTTTCTTTTTTGAAATTATGTATTTCTATCCTCTTTTCAGTTTGGCTTTTTAACATTAAAAAAAATGTTTTTAACAAGTGGAGCCAGTTAACCACAAACTGAAGCCAATGAAACCATGAGCCAAGCTAAATTTCCTTTCTTAATTTGTTTCTCTCTACTATTTTGTCACAGCAAAGACAGGTTGACTAACTTAAATGGAAAAATTTCTAGTCGTGTATATCTTACCTTAACAAGCCTGAATTATGAAGAAATAGAAACCATGAAAAGATGAATAACAATGGGGTTGAATCATTAGTATAAATTCTCCCATCAAAGAAAAACTCAGTAATAGATGGCATCATTGCTGAATTCCACCAAATACTGCAAGAAGATACAATATCAATTCTATGTAAAGTTTTCCAAAAAATAAAAGAATAAGGAATTCTTCCTAATACATTTTGTAAGGCCAGCATTACCTTGATACCCAAACCAGATAATGACAAAAATGTAAGCTACAGATATACACCCTTGATGAACACCGATGCAAAAATTCTAAACAGAATACTAGCAAACCTAATCCCACAGCATATTGGAAAGTTTACTAATCATGATCAAGTGAAATTCATCCCAGGGATACAACAACAATGTACTGTGTTCAAATCAGTAACTGTAATATAACACATCAATAAATTGAATGACAAAAACCACAGGGTCACCTGGGATGCAAAGAAAGCAGTGAATAGATTTCAAAATGTCTTCATAATTAAAAAATTTTTAACAAAGGCATGCAAGGAATGTACTTTAACAAAGGGCAAGAATAACAAGCTGGTAGATAACATAATATCAGATAATGCTTTCTCTGTAGGACCTTGAACAAGATAAAAATTCCAAATTTTATCACTTTTATTCACTATTGTGCCAGAAGACCAGAAAAATTTGACAAAAGGAAGACAAAAAGGTCATCTAAATTTGAAAAAATGGAACTCAAATTGTTATTACTTATCAATGATACTACATTAAATCCCAAAACTACAGCAAAAACTATTACAAATAATGCTTTGAGAAAAATTGTAAGATATAAAATCAACATATAAAAATCAGTAGTATTGGGGCCACAGAGAGAGCTTGGTGGCACAGTGCGTGCCTGCCAAGTGCAAGATCCTACGTTCCCAGTGCACTGGCCCCTAAAAAAGCAGTAGGATTGCTATATGTCAATGGCAAATTATCTGAAACAGAAATTAAAAAATGCAACAGCTACCAAAAAATTCCTAATAATGAATTTAATCTTTCTACAGTAAAAATTATAAAACATGGGTGCAAGAAATTGAAGATCACACAAAACATGGAGAAACACCTCATGTTTATAGAATTGATATTGTTATAACATGCATTCTACCTAAAGTGGTTTACAGATTCCTTGTAATTCCTATCAAGACATTACTCTGTCCTTCACAGAACTTTTTAAACACTGCAAAATTTGTATTAGAACATTAAGAAAAAACAATATTCAAAGTCATCTGAGCAAAAATAAAGCAGGAACCAACCTATTGCCTAGTTCTAAACAAACTATAAATTTGTAAAGATTAAAACAATATGGTATTGATGCAAAAGTGACACATATAACAACAGAAGAGAAGAAAGACTCTAGAAGTAATCTCATGCATCTATAGCTAATTGATTTAAAAATAAAAACTGATAAGAACATAAAGTGGAGAAAACACAGTCTATTCAATAAGTAATATTGAAAAAATGGATATTCACAGGTTAAAAGATGAGACTAAACCTCTAACTCTCATCTGTCACAATGACAAAGTCAAAATGGATTAAAGACCTAAATTTAAATCCTGAAACTATGAAACTAATAAAATAAAATAAAGGAGAAATGCTTCACAACAATGGAATAACTTTTGTCCAAAATTGAATTTTTACTATACATAGCTAGATACATTAGAATAATCTAAATTTATAAATGTGATATTATAAAAACTTAGTTTTATAAAATATTTTAACATTTACATGTTGTTACAGCAGACAACAAATAAGACCAAAAAATGGACTATAATAATACTTTCCTTCTTGTAAGAAGGAAATTTTGGACATTATATACTACTGCAGTCAATGAATATACTTCACTGGAACATCTTACCAATTATATCACAAACTACAAAATCTTATGAAAAACAAAAAAACTGTGGCTTATAAAATAAGCTAAATTTACATCCAAATGTATTTTAAATTATTATTTTAATATTCTCAGATTAACAAACTATCAGCTAATGAAAAATATCTTAAATTTCAGTACCCCAAAAAGAGTTCAAACATTTTTGAAAAGAGATTTCACTCAGAAACAACACCAAAGTAATTCACTTTTATTCTCATTGCTACCACAGGGACAAAGAAAAAACTGAAGAGATATACTTGGTTTAATTTTCCTGAAATTTATAATTAACTACATGAGAAAGTGGACAATTACTCTATTTCCATACAATAAAATATTTTAAAACTTGGGCTTTTGATAAGACATAATTACAATCTATTAGATATGCAGTTCATGTCAATTTGTTCTTATGATCATCTTGTATTTCAAAACATGCAAAAAACATTAAACAGTGTTTTCTGAAAAATGCACATGGAATTCCTTCACTTGAAACTTATAGAGTTTTCTCTTACCATAGGATTATTGCAGATACTATACTTAAAATTCTGGCAAAGCTTAACATGAAGAAAGAGGTCAATGGATATTACTTTGTTATGTGCCCTTTCTGACACTTATGAATATGCATTTTAGGAAAATGTTAATCAGTGAAGGAATTTACAGACTTTTGTAGATCAGATGCCACACACACCATCAAGCAGTTATCCAGGAAGAACTAGCAATTAGATCTGTCCTCAATTTAAATAGAACTTCAGACTGCAGAAGAAAATTACCTGTATATTAATTGAGGCTAGTTTTATTTTAAAATATGAGCAAGAAAACACTGTACGTGAAATTCTAGGCAAACAAAGCCTAGGGAGACAAAATTTATTTCTCTAAATATGTATATTTTTATTTTATTTCTTTAGCAAATGATTTTCAAAGGCTTTATCACCAAGAATAAATTTCCCTTTTATTATTCCCTAACATAGATGAAGTAAACTATAAATAATACTCTATGATCTGTGTTTTTATACAATAACCAAGATTTCTGATGATACAGATAACAAATGTAATGATTTGTATTTTGAAGTTTTACTTTTTGATATTCATTTTTAAAAAATTGATTAATTAGCCTTCAAAGAGACTATTTATTGCTGACTACATTGCTGTTTGGAAAAATGGTATATTTGGTCATTCTCAGTCATTTCTGTCTAGAGGTCTCAGAATTGTTCCAAGGGACTATTTGAGAGTACCTAAAGCTTTTAACATCCTCTCAGGACTCCTCTTCCATAATGCTGGTGTCATCTGTGGCTAATTGAACAAATTACAAGTGATAATTATTGTTATAGACTTTTGAAATACTTTTTGGAGGTTACTTGGGGTAACACCATTTGGTGATATGGGTACAGTTTGTTATCTGAAATGCAAACTGATACAAAAAGCAGAATTTATGTGAATCCTCTCCTATTTGTATCCTGAAACTGAACGCAGTCTCCTGAATATAGTAATTCTGCCTTAAAATAATAATATTAAATTTTTATCAAATTCCTTCATGAGCAAATAACGTATGGGGAAAAGTCACTTTTAAATTTTGCACTGTATATCTTTCTGACAAACTTTTATATTTTCATAAGTAAAAATATACCCCATAATAAAAATACTACACCTTTATAGTATACGTATGATAATATATTATATCCATATGACAAAGTCAAGCCATTTTCCCCAAATCAATGGTAAGCATTATGCTATATTAAACCCTAAAAAGCTAAAGGGATCTGAGTTGGCATTCTTTTATCAAACTAAAACTCTAATTTAATTGCTTTAGTCTTTGTTTACTAAAATAAGTATAATTGACTTGTACCTATTTTTGTATTTGAATTATATCAACTTAGATTTTTATCACAATTGGCTGTTTTATCAGCTGTATGATCCAGCTGTCAAGTTTCTTGGTACGTCAGAGGACTTTGATCTCTTCTAGTCTATTGTATTTTTTCTAAAGTGACATTTGAAATATTGTTTCAGGCCTAGAAAATATTCACAAATAAATTTACCTATTGTTTCTGTCTCAACTTAAAAGCCTATCACGGCAGTACAAAGATATTTTTTACAACTATGGTTGTGAATTATGCATTATATATGTGTATATGAGAACAAGGAGCATTGTATAGTAGTGAAATATCAAGAACATTATTTACAGAGGATTCTGCATTTGAGCTGAGTCTTAAATGTTAAAAAGAAATTTACTATATGTGTATCAGTATAGGAGGTTAAGAGGTATCCCCAAAACAAGAAAAACTAGGTACAAAGTAATAAGAGGACAAAATTCAATTTTAAGGAGCCAAACATATTTAACTAGAATCAGGTAAGCCGTAAAGGGAGGAAAGCTCTGAAAGAGGAAATTTAGCTAAGGGCTAGAACGCAGAGGACCACGAGTGCCAGGTGGAACAGAGCAGACCTCATCCTATAGGACAGCATGTCCAAAGTTTAATGTACAAATCAATTATGGATACAAATTGACTAGAGATCTTATTAAACCCAGGTTCTGATTCGGAAGATTTAGGGATGGAACCTGAGAGTATTCATTCTAACAAGCCCTGAGGGAATGTCATCACAGCTAGTGAACAAGAATAAAGCACAACTCCCATTTTTCTAACCATGACAACTGAGATGGTAACATACCCTCCACCAAAGAGAGAATGCAGCACTATAATGAGTCATGTTGGGAAGACTCCACAGGGTAGACATTTTTATGCCATTTTTGATTGAAGTTTGTTTAATGGGTAAAAGGAATTCAAAATTCTAAGAATTTAGTAATTACTGTCAAATCAATTTATCATCAAATCTGTTGTCTTCTAAAAGTTAGTTCAAGAACTGAATTACTTAGATACAAAGAAATGAGTATGTGTGAGTGGGAGTATTAGAATAAGTATGAGAAACAGGTGCTATTTTCATAGAATTTCTAATCTGGTACTAATTTTTATGCATATCGGAAGTGAAACTTAAAGTTGGAACATTTTAGTATCTCTCTTATCATTTATGATCTATAACCCTGTGAAGTACTACTCATTGAAGCCAGAAAAAATACAAATTACAAAAATACAAATTTGTTTGACAACAGAAGTAGAAATTTGTATCTGGAGTGATAATTGGATAATTGAATTAATGATATCACTGTTAAGCTCATCCTTAAATATTAGAATCCCCAAAATGAAGAAGTGAAATAGGAAGAGAAGGAAAAATGGAAACAGTCACATCTACCGTGTATTGGCTATACATATGTATACCTGCTATGTAAGTCCTATTTAAGTGTTTGCACTAGCTCTCTTTGTCTGGACTTTTCTTCTTGAAAATCCTCACAAAGCCATTGCATTTAAATTTGTTAAAAGAGGCCTCCTGTGTGCACCCTGTCTAAAGTAAGTCCCAATTGGTTTTAATTCATCATCTTATATTCTATTTATCTATTATATTTTAAGTTACAGAAGTTTTTACTATCTGAAATCAGGTTTATTCTTTGTATGTCTGCTAACAGCCAGTATCTTTACTGTATGGGGTCCATAAAGTCAGGGGCCTGGTCTTATTTATTTATTCACTGTTCCATTTTCTATTGCTCAAACTAATACCTACCTCATAGTATGTACATAATAAATATGTGTAGAAGTAGTTAATAATACATTTAACCCTCATAATAATCTTTTGAAGCACCAAAAAACTTGTAATTGACAGAGCTAGGACTCCATAGAGATCTGACCTTAAAGCTCCACCTACAAATGGTATAGTGATCTAACACTATAATTCAAATTTACTGGTAGATGCCAGTTGTAGTTCAACTGCTCCACATTCAGTTCTCTGAAAGACCATAGATACCTCAGGCCAATTAGTATAAAATTAATACATACACACATAACTCTCATTTTCTCCAGCATGCAGTAATTCTAGTAGTAATAAGAAGTCTCAATTTACACTAGTTTGCTCTTTCTAATAATTATTAATTACTTCCATTCTTTCAATATAAGTACTTTGTTTCTGTACAAATAATCCAAGTACTAGCAAGTTTATATTACTCCCAATTCAAATTTGAGAAAATATGACTCAAACACAGTAAATTGAACTGATTTAAGATTATTAGTATAATAAATGGAAATCCCAAGACTATATTTTCTGAATTTTGATCCAACACACATTTCCAAATTGCCTTTGGTAGAATATACATAAATGCAAAGAGACAGGTCTCTCAGGCAGCTATAATCCTGACTAATATTCTATAAGAAAATCTTATCTACAAACATGAAGTAAAGATAAATAATGAAAAATAAATGATGAATTCTTTTGTACTTTACAAGAGGAATCAAATGATTTATTTAAATTTTGAGTAAAATAAATTTTTAAACATTTTCAGACTTGCAAAATTTTATTTGCACCTTGTTCTTTGGAAATCTGTATTTGCCTCATAAAATAAAATTTACTTTTAGAGCTCTTACAAAGACAATTATCTCAAATCTATACCACTTAACACCACATATGACTGTTAACATGCACAACCAAAAAGTGAAATACCATTCTAGTAAACAGGTTTATTAAGACATCCATTTATTATAGTTGTATTAACAGATGATTAATATAATTCATAGACTGAAATTTCATTTCATTTCTAAAACTTTATTTTATATGATACAGATATGTATCTAAGAAACTACCAATCTACAATGACTTTTGAACAGTTTTAATTAAATATTATGAGAGTGTCTTATTTTTACTTAATTAGATGTTTAGGTTGAGGGGGAAATTTCCAAAATACAATTCAACAGTATGTTTTAATTAAATAATAACCTTGATGTAGTTCAAAGAAAAAATGACAAACGTGGATAGGATTGCTGTATTAGAGTCATAATGACCTGAATTTGAATCTCTGCTATGATACTTGTCTGTTGAGTAAACATTCTTCATCTTTAAGATGTAGAGGATCTTCATTTGGTTGGTTCAAAGAGGAAATGAGTTTTAATAAAATTTATGAAGTTCCTTCAAATCATAAACCACGTTTACAAAAATGACACATGGTCTCTTTTCTTCATGACGGTCTGTCACATGAAGAGAGAAACACAAAGAAAATAGTTGCACAAATTATGAATTGCAATAAGTAGAAATATAGGATAATGAGAGAGTATAAACAAAGATTGTATAATCTTTTGGGAAATGTAGTGGCATATAAAGTGAGACCAGAAAAGATAAGTAGGATTTAGGCTAGAAGACAGTTACCTAGAGAGAAAAATATTAAGTGGATGTTCTCAAACAGGAGATGGCTGGCACTTCTGAAGCATAGAAGGAACCAAGAAGGCCAATGTGTCCATTAATTTAATGAAGGACAGAGAAGGTATTATATTTTAAACATGCTCTTTTTCAGACATTTTTAAGATTGTTAAGTATTTAAAACCCAAGACAGAGTGATGGAATACAAGAGAGAAATTCAGGCTCTGAATCAAGAGAAAACTGTGTACTAAGTATGAATTTGGACAGCTACTCAACATCAGAGGAGTGTTTTAGGGGCGTCCATGCGAGAGTGGCACCTTTAGACTTCTTATTTATTATTTCACTGAGTCTTTAAAACAACCCTGTGAGATAGGTATCCTTTTATGGATGAGGAAACTAGTGCAAGTGGGAAACTATTATGTTTGCTGAAAAGGTATCAAGATGGCAAAGAGTGTGGCAGAAAATATAAAGGAACTCAAAATAGAATGGAACTCATATGGAAATGATGATAGAGAAGTTTGGGCAAATGGATTCAGAACCTATGTTCATAATATATGAAAACTCTATTTCCCTTAAAATAATACAAATGTCAACATCTTGATATTTATGACTGGTTCTATTTCAATCTGGGCATTTAAAAAAATTTGTTACTTAATCTTAGACATGTTACATCTCAACTATATTGAACTTCCTTTCTTCAAACATCCAATTCATATTCTCAAATCTTGCCCAGGAATTTTCCTAGAATGATTTTCCCATCCCATTTTGCCCTCAATTCTACAAATCAGATTAACTTCCACTTACTCAGAAGTCTTCTCTGATATTTATCTTTGCCTGTCCTGCAGCCAAATCCATTAAATTCTTCATGTATTCCTATGCTTATCTCCATAGCACCCTTCATTCACTTCCTCTATGCTTGTCACTGTTATTTCTTATTTTTCCCATTAGACTAAAAGTTGTAATGGATAGATTGCTTATTATATCTCCCTGCCTTCTAGTATGTCAAGCATACAGTAAACATTTAATAAATGTTTGTTGGATAACTAAAATGAGTGAATGGAGATCTTGCTTCTACCATGGGAGCAGATCCAACTATATCTCTGTGTGAATAAATAACTTTGTCTATGGATACAAGACCACTCAGAAAACCATTTGTTGCCTTGGTGATTTCATTTTCTTGACATAAAGATGTGATGGAAAATAAGAATTATTTTAGCGTTTGTAATAACTATAGTTGTAAATATTTCTAGTGTGAATCCATTTCCAAAAAGACAACATGCCACTTTTTTCTACACAGATTATCATAATACAAGCTAGCTTGTATAAAAATACCTTTTACATGTCCAGCAAAAACTTGTATTTCCTTTCAGAAATTCTAAGTGTCTTTAATTCTTATAAAAGACTATGGCTTGGCAAAGGCAAAGAGTAAAATATTTATAGAACAGATGTAATGTTAACAACATCAATAAAAAGGTTCTTTAATGCTGCCTGGTCCATTTTTCATCTGATATTTGAATTTTATTATGCACATTAACTTGTTAACATATTAAAAGTTAATAGTGATATGGTTTATTAGTAAATTATAGTAGTAATTGAACAAACACATTACAGTTTTATTTGATTATCTTTTTGAACTTTTTAAAACCAGCTACAAGTATGATTAATAGGCATCTGGAATGACAGCAATATATAATTCACCTATTGTAACTTTCTGAGATGCTTAGTGAACCAGAGTAATTTTATTTGCAGGTACAATATGCTTTAGAGTAATAGTAGATAGGAAATAAAAATGAAGCATCTCAAAGATATAATAAAATACACTCATTTTTATAGAGAAATGGAGTGATGTCCATATGGCTCTGGGTGTGCAGAGTACAGATTTATTTTGATTTTTCATAGCTCCATATTTTTATGCTCTTATTTTGAATTCTACATACTATTGCATATGATACTTGAGAATGCTATCTTAATAAAAGAAAAGTTCTGTGGACTGCACCTATTTCATTAGATTTAGTCCAGAACAGCCCTTCTCTTTGTACACAGAGAGCAACTGTACTGGGTTCCTGTTCCCCTGCTGAGCACCACTCTTCACTTCACAGTCCAGAAAATGGGTCTGTAATGTTCAGTGAAATAAATCAGACACATGAGCTTAAGTCAAATCAACGGTAATTAACATAAATAAGTCCTTTTCTATTGCCATTATACAGTGGTATTTCTCAGTGTTTCATATTTTCTCCATTAATCTTCTAACAATTATTCCTAAGGATGTGAAGGAAAAACATGAAGAGGAATTTACTTCTACAGTGAATATAATAAAGGAGAATGAGAGAACTCAGAACACAAGAGGCCTAGGAGAATCCAAGAAAACATTAAGTGCCTTTTCTGTCAAGGCAGGAGAGGAAGAAGAAACCCAGATACTTTAATCAGTGAAAATATTTGTTTCCTTGCCACCAAAAATTTTGGTAGATCACGATCAGCTGCAATATTGAGATAGATATGCCTGCCACAGATGAAGTAGAGTGTATGGCAGATTGGGATAGCTGATAGTCCCAGCCTCAGATAAAACTTTTACAGAAGGATGTAGGACAACCACAACTGCCAGAAGTGGATTTACTGCTGGAGAAGATATGAAATTGAACAGAGATTGAATTAAAATTTCCAAATTGTTTGCAAGTTTCATGTCAAAGAGTGCTAGGAAAAGGGAGCAAGAGCATGCGCACTCAGGGATAAGAGAGTAAGGTATCAAAGGTGGTGAGTTAAACGAATCACACTTGTAGGTTGAAGCACTCCAGGAAGTCTTATTTATGAATCGATCATGCTTATTTACCATTTAAACAGGGTAGTGTAAGTTTGGTAAATATATTTTTCTTTTCAGAATGATATAAATGCATTCTAGAAACATTCTTAAATATAACAGAAAATTCATGACGTTAAAAGTGTTCTCTTGAATCATGTAATTTATATGATAAATCAAACTATTGGAATGACATTTATTTTCTATACACAATTTAAAGCAGAGTAATAGCTTACCCTTTGCCTGTACCTATGATCGTTAATAACCAGTAAATGAATATAAAATATATTTAAATTATGTTATCCAAAGTGAATGTCTCAATGTTGATATAATTTGTTTATTCTAATAAATTTCAAGTTTTGACTTCTAATTAATCACTTTCCATAATTTATTTTAAAGTTATAGTTGTGTTTTATAGCACCTGAAATTATTTGAAAATAATTATAAAATACATGCAAGTTGGATTTGACAGTATTCTCTCAAGAAATTAAAACCAAATGTAAAATTTCAAGTAAGATAAAGCATAATTAAGAAAATATATTCTTCTCTAGATTATATAAGGAAACATCTTTCCCACTTAGCTTTTTAAATTTTTGCTCAGTATGTTTTATTTATGGAATTCACTGGGAAAAGTAACTGAGATTTTTTTTCCCACAAAAATAATGTATCTTGTAATTTAGAAGACTGTCAACCAGTTCAACTAGAAGTTTTTAGGTGCTCAGTCTACTAACATCAACGAGGCTACCATGTGGTTGTAGATTCTGTGAGAATATGTTTATTGGTTGAGATAATCTGGAATTTAACTTATACAAGTAAGATATTTAACATATGATGGGGAACTTTATGGCTTCAAAATTAAATAATCTTTTCTTTAGTGGTAAAAAGAGATCACAATGGGGAACCCACACTTCCTGAGTCTTGTGCACTAAACTATTGATTTTGTCACGTTTAATGGATATTCAATCAATGCGAAATACTAAAAGATATCACACAAATTAACTCATGCTATGCTTACATGCAAAATGAAAAGGCAGCTAATGAACACATCATTTAATTAGTTTTCTCTAAAAATAATAGTAATTCTATTCAAATGGTGTTGTAAAATTTAAAAGCACTATTTAGAACTCATGAAAGAATAAAATGATTTTTGAAATTTTTCTGTAAAGTAAACCCATAAAAAACTTCATACTGACTTTATTCCATTGCTACTTTTATTTGCTTCTAATCAAAGTAGGGAGAATCTGTTAAACATCAAATACTATGTTTGTTTGTTTGTTTGTTTGTTTTACATTGCAGCCTAAAGATTTTTTCCCTTTAAAAAATAAGTAAAATGCAGAATATTACAATTCTCCAATCAGGAACAATATGTCAAGCCATAGTAAAGCTGATTGGCTTCTTCAAACACAGAAGATATGGGTTTTATGAAAAGCTAATTATCACACTCAGAAAGGCTACCCTGATATGGTATGTTAAAATGATGTGTGAGCTATACTACTACTATAGATATTTCAACTATAACCTACAAACAGATGCAAAAGCAAAATCTGACATACCCCACCCCCCAAAAAATCCAAAAGCAAAATTCTTTCGTTTGCACAAACACACAATATCACTTTAAGAAGTTGAAATCACAGAAAGACAAGACCCTCAAGCCCTCTTAGGGAACAAAATGCCCAGCAAAGTAAATTATACTAATCATTTTATCTCATGAACTGGCAGCACCTAGTAGAGCTGTTTAATTACAGGACCAGAATAATAATAGGAAAATGCTGCACACAATAACAGCTCTGATTCCTATCCTACCTTTGTGGTGACAATGCACAGGCAATCCATCCTGGATCCCTGCACACATGGAAATCACACCAGCAAATCAGCAAAGGTGAGAAAAGCCTGTGGGTAAATAGCACACCGAGAGAAGCAGAGCCTGGATTCTGCACAAGACGGCTTTTCCAAGGGGGCCCCTCATGGGAAACTCGAGCCCTCCTCCATACAGCTCAAGGCAAGCAGGATTCTCCTAGGCACCGGAAAATCCCCTAGAAATCAGCTCCGGCAAAACTTCTGGGTGGCTCTCTGGGCTCCGCGGCTGCATGGTCTTTTATCAGAATCCGAGATCCTAGCAAGGCTTCCGTGAGTGCCCGCCAGTTCTATCGTGGAGATGAGTGTTAAACGGAGCAACAGAGAATCACATTTCAGCTCTCGCTCTTGTTTCTGAATTCTGATCTGCTGTTTCACTATACTCATAAGATTTCTTTTGCCAAAGTCTCCCCTTTGCTGCCTTCGGCTTTCCTACTAACAACTCTGAGTAAGCACAACACAAAAAAACTACCCGGCCCATCTATCAAAGGGCTGTAGTTCCGCTGCCAGAACAGCGGCTTTTGGTAATAAAAAGCTATTTATTAGAAGCATGATTCCCGGGAGCCTAAATGACTAGAAAGATAGGAGTGAAAAGCGAAGGTGCATGCAGTGCCGCATACATCATATCTGAACTCAGTTACAATTACAAGGGCAGCTTCTTACAAATGACTAACAGCTGGATAAGGAAAATCTGGCCAGGGACAAAAAGAAACTGCGGATTTGGAGGCTTAACTTAGAAAATGTCAAAATTTCTTCTGTAGCTATTTGTGTGTTCTATGACATACTCAAATGAGCAACTCAAGTATTTAAACAAAGAAGTATAATATTGGGGTGGGAGGAGGCTTCAAAGTGTTTACAAAAGTTCCACATCTTGAGACAGGAAAAGGAGTTCTTTCCCAAACTTTTCCCTCCTTACTGGCTGTCTGCAGGCACTTATTATGTGGGCAGAGTTTTGTGTTCCCATCTGCAGCATTTTAACAGCAGAATGATTAGTCCTCGCCCCTCCCTGAAGTCCCTCCCTTTCTTCCAGTGAGGCTGCTACATAGACTGCCTTTGAGGTGCCTGACAAGCATCACTCTAGATAATAATATACCTTCTTTTCATTATCTTAGATTTCTAGGTAGAAAGAGAATGGAACAGACAGGTAGAAAGATACAAGACCATAGCAAGAAGAAGGGGCGAGAAGGGAGCAAGAGAGAAGTGGGTGGGGGAGTACTGCCTGACCAATAAGAATGGAAAATCTTTTCTCTAGGAAGAAATTACAGTCATCTGACCAATGACAACATCAAGAAGAAACACGTACCTAAGGACCCATACATTTCACTTAGTGCTTCAAGGTACTGGCAGGACTATTCCCTACCTCACCACTCACCACCAACCTCTTTTTAAAATAAAAGACATTTTTTATAACAAGCAATTTGAAAAGACGATGGGATAAGACTCTTCTTTGTTCCTTTCATGAATTATTCAGGTTCAAACCTCAATAACCTCCTGATTGCTAAATAGATGAATGTCTCAGAAACTGACATGTCATTATTTTACCAAAATGAGAGCACTCTTTCTAAAGCTCATAGCAAATCAAATATGTGTTGAGAGAATAAAAGCGGAAGAAGCTCCTAAAGCTTAATATGATGTAAAATCTTTCAAAGTGGTTTAAAATTATAGTTAAAAAATAACTTCCTCTGAACTGTTATCCTACAGGTCTGAATACCGAACTCTAGAGAATGTTCAAGGTAAACAACACAAATAAAACCTATACTGTAGTCCCTTCAATTAGGTAACCACCTTCTGGTTCAGTAATGTAAAAAGACTCATGCTTTGTCTATCATGCATTGCCTATTCACCTCCTCATTTGCTACTTCATTGCTATAATTAATTTAACTCAAGCTTTGGGGTTATATAAACCATCATACCTTCAGCATTCCCAAGTCCCAGACTGATTCCTTGATACAAACAAAGCATCTAATAAGTAAATGGTCTGTGTCATATTCATGTTCAAAACAATGCTTCATATCTCTATAGCATTTTAAAGTTGGAAAAGTAAGATTAAGACATTTATTTGATTTCCAAAGAACCTACTAACCTTCTGTGCCAACTGTAAAAAGTATGTCTGTTAAGTGCAAGTCCAGGATTTCTTAATCATAACCAGAACACAGTGTCAGAAGCTAGAAGGAGAAAGGAAGGAAATTGGATAGCAGAGTAAGATGAGCATTTTCACAAGGTATCCTGAGAAGAAAGGTACCTTTGGAACTGCATTTCATCTACCTAGAGAGGAGAATGTTAAGATAGGGAAAAACTGGCAAAGGGAGCCTGATTAGACTCCTGACTCTGGCTCATCACAGTTGAAAGCATTTTATAAATTACACGGGCCTGCAGAAAAAAAAAGTCAAGTACTGTGACATATCTCCTAGAATACTACAAGTACTCCTGAAGTCACTTGTCTGCCACATGTGTGTTGAAGGAAGGTTCACTAATGATTATTTGATTAATAAAACTAAGCTCCTAAAAGGTAATTTTGACTCTTCCTGTTGCCCTATCTAGTAACTCATTCAACAAATATACTTAAGAACTACTTATATGGAGACAAAAGTGTGAGCAAAAACTAGCAGAATCACTGCCCACAAGCAAGTAAAAAACTATAGATACTGTAAAGTATGCACTTAGGGTGTTTGAATTATAAAATAGATGCATTTAATCCAGAATGGAGTAGTCAAGAAGGCTGTCTAGAGAACAGACCTCCGCTCCATTGAGAAAGACCAGAAGCCTGAGCTAGAAGTTGCTAAGAAAAAATTCCAGGTCTTTGATTTTATTTGAAAAAGAATCAATATCATCTTACACCTTTGTACAATCAGCTTTATAAACACACTCAGTGGAATTTCAGGAAATAAAATGGTTTTGGAACAGGCATCACACAAACTAAACATTCAATTTATGCTTGGCGAAAAAAAATTGTTTATATAATATTAAGTGATTACAAATAAGTTACATGCATGTTCTGTACTCATTAGTTTGTGTTCATCACAAGTGATTACTTAGATAGCGTGTTTACATTTAGATGTTAGTAAATATGTAGTATTTTAAAGCATACTCTCCTCCTTTCCATTGATTTTCCTCAGATACAAAGATGATACAAGATAACCCACTCTTTTGTCTCAAGGGATACATTATTTTTAAAAATAACAAGGCATCGGCTAAAGCTTTCTTTTTTACAGATGTAGAACTCAATTGGGCCTGTGATTTCACAAGAAGTGTTTGGCAAGATATAAAATCACAGTCTGCAAACTGCTTTACTTATTCATTAAGTTTAATAATATGCCAGGAGTATATTGATTCTTAGTAAAATTTTCCATTGGAAGTTTGATCTCAGAAAATTAGTATTGTAAATTGCCTCCGTCAAGCCTGCAGCTTGACCATTTAAAGGCATTACCTTCATTTATTTCTTTTTTTTTTAAATAATTTTATTGAAAGAGGAAAAAACAAAACAAAATAAAACAAAGGGTAGCGACAATACAGTATTCCAAGGAAAAAAGGGAAAGTACAGCAACAGTAAAACCTAAGAAATTATTACTTGACTAATTACATACTGACTTCTTGGAAATAGTTGTTCAAGTTACAAAGTTAAAACATGTAAAGTAGACATTCAAACAGTGAGACTGTTAACAG